>CAUDMG010001247.1:72500-138538 GCA_958450375.1 Homarus gammarus | reverse complement strand
CCTCACACACACTCTGTGACCCTTACACACACACACACACACACACACCCGGCATTCCTCACATACCCTATGGCCCTCACATACCCTGTGGCCCTCACATACCCTGTGGTCCTCATACACCCGGTGGCCCTCACACACCCAGTGGCCCTCACACATCCTCACACAACCGGTGGCCCTCACACACCCTGTGGCCTTCACACACCTTGTGCCACACACACCCTGTGACACACACACACACACCCGGCATTCCTCACATACCCTGTGGCCCTCACATACCCGGTGGCCCTTGTATACCCGGTGGCCCTTATATACCCGGTGGCCCTCACATACCCTGTGGCCCTCACACATCCGGATGCCTTCACACACCCGGTGGCCCTCACACACCCAGCGGCCCTCACACACCCTGTGGTCCTAAGACACCCGGTGGCCTTCACACACTCTGTGACCCTTACACACACACACACACACCCGGCAATCCTCACATACCCTCTGGCCCTCACACACCCGGTGGCCCTTATATACCCGGTGGCCCTTATATACCCGGTGGCCCTCACACACCCTGTGACCCTTACACACACACACCCCGGCATTCCTCACACACACTGTGGCCCTCACATACCCGGTGGCCCTCACACACCCGGTGGCCCTCACACACCCGGTGGCCCATATATACCCGGTGGCCCTCACATACTCGGTGGCCCTCACACACCCGGTGGCCCTCACATACCCGGTGGCCCTTATATACCCGGTGGCCCTCATATACCCGGTGGCCCTCACACACCCAGAGCCTCTCACACACACTGTGGCCCTCACATACCCGGTGGCCCTTACACACGCTCTGGCCCTCACACACCCGGTGGCCCTCTCATACCCGGTGGCCCTTATATACCCGGTGGCCCTTATATACCCGGTGGCCCTCACACACACTGTGGCCGCTCACACACCCAGTGGTCCTCACACACCCAGTGGCCCTCACACACCCGGTGGCCCTCACATACCCGGTGGCCCTTATATACCCGGTGGCCCTTATATAGCCGGTGGCCCTCACACACCCAGTGGCCCTCACACACCCTGTGGTCCTCACACACCCGGTGGCCCTCACACACCCTGTGGTCCTCACACACCCGGTGGCCCTCACACACCCTGTGGTCCTCACACACCCTGTGACCTTCACACACCCTGTGCCTCACACACAGTCTGTGACCCTTACACACACACACACACCCGGCATTCCTCACATACCCTGTGGCCCTCACATACCCTGTGGCCCTCACACACCCTGTGATCTTCACACACCCTGTGCCTCACACACAGTCTGTGACCCTTACACACACACACACACCCGGCATTCCTCACATACCCTGTGGTCCTCACACACCCGGTGGCCCTCACACACCCAGTGGCCCTCACACATCTTCACACAACCGGTGGCCCTCACACACCCTGTGGCCTTCACACACCCTGTGCCTCACACACACCCTGTGACACACACACACACACACACACACACCCGGCATTCCTCACATACCCTGTGGCCCTCACATACCCGGTGGCCCTTATATACCCGGTGGCCCTTATATACCCGGTGGCCCTCACATACCCTGTAGCCCTCACACATCCGGATGTCTTCACACACCCGGTGGCCCTCACACACCCAGCGGCCCTCACACGCCCTGTGGTCCTCACACATCCGGATGCCTTCACACACCAGGTGGCCCTCACACACCCAGTGGTCCTCACACACCCTGTGGTCCTCACACACCCGGTGGCCCTCACACTCCCGGATGCCTTCACACACCCTGTGGGCCTCACATAACCCTGTGGGGCTCACATAACCCTATGGGCCTCACATAACCCTATGGGCCTCACATAACCCTGTGGGCCTTATATAACCCTGTGGGTCTCACATAACCCTGTGGGCCTCACATAACCCTGTGGGCCTCACATAACCCTGTGGGCCTCACATAACCCTGTGGGCCTCACATAACCCTATGGGCCTCACATAACCCTATGGGCCTCACATAACCCTAGTGGGCCTCACATAACCCAGTGGGCCTCACATAACCCTGTGGGCCTCACATAACCCTGTGGGCCTCACATAACCCTATGGGCCTCACATAACCCTGTGGGCCTCACATAACCCTATGGGCCTCACATAACCATGTGGGCCTCACATAACTCTGTGGGCCTCACATAACCCTATGGGCCTCACATAACCCTGTGGGCCTCACATAACCCTGTGGGCCTCACACAACCATGTGGGCCTCACACAACCCTGTGGGCCTCACATAACTCTGTGGGCCTCATATAACCCTATGGGCCTCACATAACTCTGTGGGCCTCACATAACCCTGTGGGCCTCACATAACCCTGTGGGCCTCACATAACCCTGTGGGCCTCACATAACCCTATGGGCCTCACAAAACTCTGTGGGCCTCACACAACCATGTGGGCCTCACACAACCCTGTGGGCCTCACATAACTCTGTGGGCCTCATATAACCCTATGGGCCTCACATAACCCTGTGGGCCTCACATAACCCTATGGGCCTCACATAACCCTATGGGCCTCACAAAACCCTATGGGCCTCACAAAACTCTGTGGGCCTCACATAACCCTATGGGCCTCACATAACCCTGTGGGCCTCACATAACCCTGTGGGCCTCACATAACCCTATGGGCCTCACAAAACCCTGTGGGCCTCACATAACCCTATGGGCCTCACATAACTCTGTGGGCCTCACATAACCCTATGGGCCTCACATAACTCTGTGGGCCTCACATAACCCTATGGGCCTCACCTAACCCTGTGGGCCTCACATAACCCTATGGGCCTCACCTAACCCTGTGGGCCTCACATAACCCTATGGGCCTCACATAACTCTGTGGGCCTCACATAACCCTGTGGGCCTCACATAACCCTATGGGCCTCACCTAACCCTGTGGGCCTCACATAACCCTGTGGGCCTCACATAACCCTATGGGCCTCACATAACCCTGTGGGCCTCACATAACCCTGTGGGCCTCACATAACCCTGTGGGCCTCACATAACCCTATGGGCCTCACCTAACCCTGTGGGCCTCACATAAACCTGTGGGCCTCACATAACCCTGTGGGCCTCACATAACCCTGTGGGCCTCACATAACCCTATGGGCCTCACATAACCCTATGGGCCTCACATAACCCTATGGGCCTCACATAACCCTGTGGGCCTCACATAGTACATCATAGTTATTTATTTTAGTTGAGTAAATTTTCTCGGGATATGAAGGATAAAAATGGTGTGTGTGTGTGTGTGTGTGGGTGTGTGTGTTATAATCTTAAAGCGTTCACGTATATGTAAAAGCTTGTAAACCCGGACCATTACGCTCACCATCACCATTAAAACTCACCATCACCTCTTCTCTTATATCTCACCATCATTCCTTTTAGCTATCTTTTTTATCATTACTTCTTCATTCATACTTCAGTGGTGCACCAGTAACCCTTCACCAGTGAATAGTTCCTCCAGTCACCTCACCATCATTTCACCATATCACCATTCTCATCGTTACCTCACTGTGGCCTTCCCAAGAACTTCACCATCTATTCACCATCTCTTTTACTATCACCATCACCTCACCATTACTTCACCATAACACCAGGGTCCGTTGCTACCCACACGATGACGTCACCATCTGCAACGAGGACAATTTTTCTACTCCATGTCCGGTGCTTCTGGCTCGTGTGAGTAACCATAGTGTAGGTGTAGACAGCGGTGGTGAGAGAAAATAGTGTAGGCCTCTCCATTGTGGGTGAGAGACACTCATAATATTTAAAGTGTTTACCATGGAAGCTGTGACCCCCCCCCCCCCCCTAGTTCGCCAGGCCACCGCCAGGGGGACATTGATCAACATTCCAGAAGTTGTATTTATGTTACTTGTGGTATTTTTGCAGTTTTTCTTCAATAATTGATTTATTTTCGCAGTTCTTAACGTGATTTTAAACTCAAATAGCAGAGTTACCGTGGCGCTGTTGTTTATAACTGTTTGGTATTCTTTTGTATGTGTTTTGGTATAGGTTCTTGCAAAATTTCTTCATGATTCACGACACTCATACACACGACAGTCAAACACGCACACACAAGTGTATCTTGAGTTAGTAGCCAAGATTGGCTGTAAAAGGGCCATACACAGCTTCAATACAATTGTAACTCTGCTATTTGAGTATAAATTCAAACAAATTTTGAGAAAAACTACGAAAATATATGAATTATTAAAGAAAAACAACAGAACCACCTTCAGAAAAGCCGACAGTAGACCCCTGGCGGTGGCCTGACGAACTACGTCTAGCACCGCCGGGACCAGTTCGAGGCTGGGCCCAGCCAGTTGCTTTTTATTTTTTTAATGGGAATTAGCCCACCCGGGCACAGATCAAACGACCCACAACGGGCCTGGAGGGGGGGGGGGGCGAAAAAAAGAACAGAAATAAATTTAAAATATAGAAGAAAAAGGTTATACTGTGTTAATGTACACCAGGAGGAGGGTTTCTATTTACTTGGGTTGGCGTCTCTTGGTGCCGCAGTAGGTGATTGGTGCTTTGGTAGAGTTAGTTTGTCTAACTGTCTCTGTCCGTCTGTCTCTCAGTCTCTGTCTGTCTTTGTATCTCTGTTTGTCTGTCCGTCAGTCTGTCTCTGTCTGCCAGTCTATTTTTACAATGTCTGTCACTGTCTGTCTGTGTCTCGTTCTGTCTATCTGTCTGTCTCAGTCTCTCTGTCTTTCCACTATGTCGGTCTCTGGCTGTATGTTCTGTCTCTCTGTCCGTCTGTCTGTCTTTCTGTCTGTTTTTTGTTGAAAGGAGTTGTTGAGTTAGGTTGTTTTTATTGAGAGGGTTGTCGCTGAGGTTGGGTATGGAGAATTGTCAGTATTTCTGTGCGACTTTGTCTGGGGGGGGGGGCGGTGGTCGGGTATGTTGATTTATAGGATAGGATTCCTTAGGGAGGATTTGTAGACAGACAGACAAACAGACAGTTAGAAAAACAGACAGACGGACGGACACAGACAGACAGACATTAAACAGACAGACACACAGAAACAGACAGAAACCGTCAGACAAACGGACAAACACCGAAAGACACAGACAGAAAAAGACATACAGACAGACAAACAGACGAGCGGAGACAGACAGACAGACAGTCAGAGGCAGACAGGGAGAGACAGACAATCTTGGCTAATAACTCAAGATAAAGAAGGAATCGCCGTAAATAAGAAGGTCCGGCGCTCTTCTCAGGCTCGACCGCTATCACCCAAACTGAAACAGACAAAACATAGACTAACATATAGACGAAAGAGACAGACAGACAGAAAAACAGAGGCAGAAAATCAGAAAGACAGACAGAGATCGATATTGTGAGACAGACTGGCAGAAACACTCAGACACAGAGACAGATGGATGGGGGATGGGGGGATTCCACACCCTTCCCAGTCGGTGGGTCCTGATACCTTCCGTTGCCAACTACCGGATGGTGCCATTCTCCACCTCCCAGGATGGGTGTGGATGGGGGATGGGGGGATTCCACACCCTTCCCAGTCGGTGGGTCCTGATACCTTACCGTACACCACCTACACCACCATACCCAATACTACACCACCCACTACACCCCCACTACACCACCATACCCAATACTACACCACCCACTACACCACCATACCCCACACTACACCACCCTACACACACACTTCCCAGTCGGTGGGTCCTGATACCTTACCGTACACCACCCTACACCACCATACCCCATACTACACCACCCACTACACCCTCACTACACCACCATACCCCACACTACACCACCCTACACACACACTTCCCAGTCGGTGGGTCCTGATACCTTACCGTACACCACCCTACACCACCATACCCCATACTACACCACCCACTACACCCTCACTACACCACCATATCCCACACTACACCACCCACTACACCACCCTACACACACACTTCCCAGTCGGTGGGTCCTGATACCTTCTGTCGGCGCCTGACGGATTGTACCATTCTCCACTTCCTGGGAAGGATGTGGATTCCCTCTCCTCATCCCCCACTCCCCATCATCCCTCTCACCCCACCCACCCCTTCATCCTCTCCATTCCCCACCTCCCAGGATGGGTGAGAGGATGATGGGTGTGGGTGGGTGGTTATAGTCGGGATGTCCTACACCCCCAATACACCACCCTACACCACCCTACCCAACACTACCCTATTTTATGACGTATTATTTGTGCTGTCTGATGTCTCAATTATATTATTCATTTAAGTTAAATAAAAACACCAAAAGAATCGAACGACCCAGCAAAAACCGCTACGACCCACCCCACCTCAACGAACCCAACGACCCACCGCAACGCAACGAACCCAACGACCCACCGCAACGCAACGATCCACAAAATTTTTTTTAATTTTTTATTTTTTTTTTAGTACACCACCCACTACACTACCCTCTCATCCCACCCACCCCGTCATCCTCTAACCCTTCCCAGTCAGTGGTTCTTGGTACCTTCTGTTGTTGGCTGACGGATGGTACCATTCCCCACCTCCCAGGATGGGCGAGAGGATGATGGGTGTGGGTGGGGGGTTATAGACGGGATGTCCTACCCTACCTAACCTTACCTTACACCACCCCACACCACCCTACCCAACACTTCACCACCCTTCACCACGCACTGCACCACACCACCCAACACCTACCCGAGAGTTTAGTTAGTAAGTGATGAACTGGCTTGGCCTTGCCTCGATCTGGGACTGGAGGAGCTAGATAGAGGTACTTACTTTGTCGTGTCACAGGCAGGGGAATTACTATCGACTTTTTGGAAGGTCTATTTATGTTACACTAGCTGTTTTTCCTGTTTTTCTTTAATAATTCATATATTTACGCAGTCAACCTCCAAAAGTAGACGTTTATTAACATAGAGATATAATGGGGCACTCCGTACAACATTCAAGCTATGTGGGCGTGTATGACTTGTCTTCTTGTGTACATGACTCGTATGTGTGTGTGCGGGTATGACTGTCTTGTGCATATGACTGCCATGTATGTGTGTGTATGACTATCTTGTTGTGTACATGACTGTCGTGTGTGCGTGTATGACTGTCTTGTTGTGCATATGACTGCCATGTATGTGTGTGTATGACTATCTTGTTGTGTACATGACTGTCGTGTGTGCGTGTATGACTGTCTTGTTGTGCATATGACTGCCATGTATGTGTGTGTATGACTATCTTGTTGTGTACATGACTGTCGTGTGTGCGTGTATGACTGTCTTGTTGTGCATATGACTGCCATGTATGTGCGTGTATGACTATCTCAAAATATTTCCAGTTTACAGCTTCTAACTTTACGGGGGAATTATGGCAACAGGTGTATACCGAAGTCTCATTTCGTTTCTTATTACTCAGAACAAACAGTGGGAACTCTAATTAACGGACTATATGGAGAAGAAAATCCGTTAAATGAAGAGCGGGAGAACAACAAGATTAATGGAAGATGGATAAAGTGAGTGGGATAAAGATCAAATAAATGAGAGGAGAATACAATAAGTGGGAGGATAACAGGGTGGATAAGGTGAGTGGGAGGAGGAGGACAATATAGACAGGAAGATAGAGGAGATAACAAGGACGAGTGGGAAGAAGACAAGATGACAAGGAAGAGTAAAACTAGTGTAAGATTCTCTTGTGTGTGTGTGTGTGTGTGTGTGTGTGTGTGTGTTATAATCTTAAAGCGTTCACGTATATGTAAAAGCTTGTAAACCCGGACCATTACGCTCACCATCACCATTAAAACTCACCATCACCTCTTCTCTTATATCTCACCATCATTCCTTTTAGCTATCTTTTTTATCATTACTTCTTCATTCATACTTCAGTGGTGCACCAGTAACCCTTCACCAGTGAATAGTTCCTCCAGTCACCTCACCATCATTTCACCATATCACCATTCTCATCGTTACCTCACTGTGGCCTTCCCAAGAACTTCACCATCTATTCACCATCTCTTTTACTATCACCATCACCTCACCATTACTTCACCATAACACCAGGGTCCGTTGCTACCCACACGATGACGTCACCATCTGCAACGAGGACAATTTTTCTACTCCATGTCCGGTGCTTCTGGCTCGTGTGAGTAACCATAGTGTAGGTGTAGACAGCGGTGGTGAGAGAAAATAGTGTAGGCCTCTCCATTGTGGGTGAGAGACACTCATAATATTTAAAGTGTTTACCATGGAAGCTGTGACCCCCCCCCCCCCCCTAGTTCGCCAGGCCACCGCCAGGGGGACATTGATCAACATTCCAGAAGTTGTATTTATGTTACATGTGGTATTTTTGCAGTTTTTCTTCAATAATTGATTTATTTTCGCAGTTCTTAACGTGATTTTAAACTCAAATAGCAGAGTTACCGTGGCGCTGTTGTTTATAACTGTTTGGTATTCTTTTGTATGTGTTTTGGTATAGGTTCTTGCAAAATTTCTTCATGATTCACGACACTCATACACACGACAGTCAAACACGCACACACAAGTGTATCTTGAGTTAGTAGCCAAGATTGGCTGTAAAAGGGCCATACACAGCTTCAATACAATTGTAACTCTGCTATTTGAGTATAAATTCAAACAAATTTTGAGAAAAACTACGAAAATATATGAATTATTAAAGAAAAACAACAGAACCACCTTCATAAAAGCCGACAGTAGACGCCTGGCGGTGGCCTGACGAACTACGTCTAGCACCGCCGGGACCAGTTCGAGGCTGGGCCCAGCCAGTTGCTTTTTATTTTTTTAATGGGAATTAGCCCACCCGGGCACAGATCAAACGACCCACAACGGGCCTGGAGGGGGGGGGGGGGGCGAAAAAAAGAACAGAAATAAATTTAAAATATAGAAGAAAAAGGTTATACTGTGTTAATGTACACCAGGAGGAGGGTTTCTGTTTACTGGGGTTGGCGTCTCTTGGTGCCGCAGTAGGTGATTGGTGCTTTGGTAGAGTTAGTTTGTCTAACTGTCTCTGTCCGTCTGTCTCTCAGTCTCTGTCTGTCTTTGTATCTCTGTTTGTCTGTCCGTCAGTCTGTCTCTGTCTGCCAGTCTATTTTTACAATGTCTGTCACTGTCTGTCTGTGTTTGTCTCGTTCTGTCTATCTGTCTGTCTCAGTCTCTCTGTCTTTCCACTATGTCGGTCTCTGGCTGTATGTTCTGTCTCTCTGTCCGTCTGTCTGTCTTTCTGTCTGTTTTTTGTTGAAAGGAGTTGTTGAGTTAGGTTGTTTTTATTGAGAGGGTTGTCGCTGAGGTTGGGTATGGAGAATTGTCAGTATTTCTGTGCGGCTTTGTCTGGGGGGGGGGGGGGGGGGGGCGGTGGTCGGGTATGTTGATTTATAGGATAGGATTCCTTAGGGAGGATTTGTAGACAGACAGACAAACAGACAGTTAGAAAAACAGACAGACGGACGGACACAGACAGACAGACATTAAACAGACAGACACACAGAAACAGACAGAAACCGTCAGACAAACGGACAAACACCGAAAGACACAGACAGAAAAAGACATACAGACAGACAAACAGACGAGCGGAGACAGACAGACAGACAGTCAGAGGCAGACAGGGAGAGACAGACAATCTTGGCTAATAACTCAAGATAAAGAAGGAATCGCCGTAAATAAGAAGGTCCGGCGCTCTTCTCAGGCTCGACCGCTATCACCCAAACTGAAACAGACAAAACATAGACTAACATATAGACGAAAGAGACAGACAGACAGAAAAACAGAGGCAGAAAATCAGAAAGACAGACAGAGATCGATATTGTGAGACAGACTGGCAGAAACACTCAGACACAGAGACAGATGGATGGGGGATGGGGGGATTCCACACCCTTCCCAGTCGGTGGGTCCTGATACCTTACCGTACACCACCTACACCACCATACCCAATACTACACCACCCACTACACCCCCACTACACCACCATACCCAATACTACACCACCCACTACACCACCATACCCCACACTACACCACCCTACACACACACTTCCCAGTCGGTGGGTCCTGATACCTTACCGTACACCACCCTACACCACCATACCCCATACTACACCACCCACTACACCCTCACTACACCACCATATCCCACACTACACCACCCACTACACCACCCTACACACACTTCCCAGTCGGTGGGTCCTGATACCTTACCGTACACCACCCTACACCACCATACCCCATACTACACCACCCACTACACCCTCACTACACCACCATATCCCACACTACACCACCCACTACACCACCCTACACACACACTTCCCAGTCGGTGGGTCCTGATACCTTCTGTCGGCGCCTGACGGATTGTACCATTCTCCACTTCCTGGGAAGGATGTGGATTCCCTCTCCTCATCCCCCACTCCCCATCATCCCTCCCACCCCACCCACCCCTTCATCCTCTCCATTCCCCACCTCCCAGGATGGGTGAGAGGATGATGGGTGTGGGTGGGTGGTTATAGTCGGGATGTCCTACACCCCCAATACACCACCCTACACCACCCTACCCAACACTACCCTATTTTATGACTTATTATTTGTGCTGTCTCAATTCTGATGTTGTTGACAAATGACCAGGAATTACAGTAATTATAAATGTTCTAATTATTATTCTCAATTATATTAATCATTTAAGTTAAATAAAAACACCAAAAGAATCGAACGACCCAGCAAAAACCGCTACGACCCACCCCAACGACCCAACGCAACGAACCCAACGACCCACTGCAACGCAACGAACCCAACGACCCACCGCAACGCAACGAACCCAACGACCCACCGCAACGAACGCAACGCAACGAACCCAACGACCCACCGCAACGAACCCAACGACGCAACGCAACGAACCCAACGACCCAACGCAACGCAACGAACCCAACGACCCACCGCAACGCAACGATCCACAAATTTTTTTTAATTTTTTATTTTTTTATTTTTTTTTTATTTTTTTTTTAGTACACCACCCACTACACTACCCTCTCATCCCACCCACCCCGTCATCCTCTAACCCTTCCCAGTCAGTGGTTCTTGGTACCTTCTGTTGTTGGCTGACGGATGGTACCATTCCCCACCTCCCAGGATGGGTGAGAGGATGATGGGTGTGGGTGGGTGGTTATAGTCGGGATGTCCTACCCTACCTAACCTTACCTTACCTTACACCACCCCACACCACCCTACCCAACACTTCACCACCCTTCACCACGCACTGCACCACACCACCCAACACCTACCCGAGAGTTTAGTTAGTAAGTGATGAACTGGCTTGGCCTTGCCTCGATCTGGGACTGGAGGAGCTAGATAGAGGTACTTACTTTGTCGTGTCACAGGCAGGGGAATTACTATCGACTTTTTGGAAGGTCTATTTATGTTACATTAGCTGTTTTTCCTGTTTTTCTTTAATAATTCATATATTTACGCAGTCCACCTCCAAAAGTAGACGTTTATTAACATAGAGATATAATGGGGCACTCCGTACAACATTCAAGCTATGTGGGCGTGTATGACTTGTCTTCTTGTGTACATGACTCTCGTGTGTGTGTATGACTGTCTTGTGCATATGACTGCCATGTATGTGTGTGTATGACTATCTTGTGTATATGTCTGTTGGATTCTCAAGTCTTTGTCCACTAAATTCCCTCACCTAAACCTTCTCCATTACCACACCCCTCATCCCCCACCCTCCACCCTCACCCCGCCATCCCCCACCCTCACTCCCCCACCCTTACCCCCAAATGGCGAATTCATCTACTGTAAGTCACTCTTTTAAATTGGGGCATTAAAAAAACAAAAAAGCGTCAAAACAACAGAGACTCGACCGGCTCACTACCTACCATGTTGATTGCCCGCACAAGATGGACGAACAGACAGAATCTCATAAAAATAAAGTTCTTTTTTTTCGCCCCCAGGCTCCGTTGTGGGTCGTTTGACCTGTGCCCGGGTTGGCTAATTCCCGTAAAAAAAACCACACACAAGAGAGAGATAGAGGAGAACACAATATCAACTTAGTAAATCATCCTTCCATTTCATTTCCAGGAACAACTTCAGTTCTCCACGAGGTTCACCCGTGGACAGCCATCGTTATTGGAACATGGGGAAATTTCGTCCGGCAACTATTTTTGAAACCAAAAGAAAGAAAATTGATTTGGATGGACATAAAATGTATAAATCTGCAAAGGAATAATATTTGTTATACGATATACTCCATACAGAACAGCACATGCAGAATTGTATTGTTCTTTTTAAAAGCGGTCCATGTTTGTGTACGAAAAATGCCGCCAGCCTCTACTCGCCGTTTATATCCTCCAAATTCGCCTAACCATCATAAAAGGTCAGCCTTTAAGATAACTAATACAACTAATTTATGGGTAGAAATGTATTGAAATCAAATTGAACTAAAAAAAAGTCGTAAATGGTGTATTTGAAGAGTGGTGAGAACAGCTTCCTCTGGGATGGTCAATGACGTCCTTTATCAGAATTAATATCGACCCAATTTTCGTAATGAGCGCAATTAATAACAGTCCATCACTACCAAAATAATCATTTCCTAAGTATAATTACTTATTAGCCTAGATTTCATATTTTAATAAGTCCAAATATGCCAGGTAACTAGTGCTAGGTACTTCCCAGGCATGTTTCATTTGTGCATCAGTTTAACCACAATTTGCTACTAATAAGATAAATTCAGTGACCTAAATTCATGTTTTATTTTTATATTCCCTTAGTGACTCGATGTATTACAAAAAAGAACTACTTTACGACTTGTTTGGGCCAACAGTTGGAGTGGTGATATTAATTAACTTTGCCATTCACACTGGTAGAATCAAATGAAGATATATTGGCTTTGTATGTCCATGATTTCAACAAAAATGAATAAGTCCATCTAAAATAAATGGAATTGATGATATTATTATCTTTTTGGCCATCCAGCGAATTTAATGATTTTAAGTTGACCGATTTTTACCAGTTAAGTTAGGTTATGTTAGATTAGTTAAGTTGGGTTAGGTTAGGTTTGGTGACATTGAAATTATGTTTTTTCAAATGCCAAGTAGAGGTGGATGACCTAAACATTCATTTTACCAAATTGATTATGAGTAGATTAAACACATTAGTTGTGTTTTTTTTACAAATTCAGACCCCGTAAAGTTCTAATGACGATCACTTCATGATAGATGTTTCACCCTACACACTAAAGCTACTTTATATAAGAGGAAAAAATTAGCACCAAATTGTATTGTTTAATACCAAAAGAAGTCATTGATGGTAATATTTAATAACAATATTTCAGGTATTACGACCTGGTCGTCGGGACGGAACACCGTCGTAAGTCGAGGAGAGACTGTAATACATTTTCATCTTTAAACTCCTTGTATCTTACCTAACTCACCTTGATGCTCCACTCAATTATAGCTAGATGCAATAATTGTAGAAAGTAATCACAGGTATGACTGCCTTTACCGTTAATTGTTTTTATATTACAATTCTTGGATATTCAAAGATAATGAAATTATGAATATTCAATAAATGTGATATACGTACAACAGAAATATGTCAGACTTGACTAATTAACTGTGACCATAAATTAACCTAAGTGAATTTGTCCTTAATCCAACCTTTAAAATATGAAAGACAGTATACTTTATTTTAGGATAGTTAAGTCAGTTTCCAGTTAGGTTAAGTTAGGTAGGTTAGGTTAACATTTTTATATAGATCATTAAAATTTTAAAGGGCTTATAATTTTTGTTCTATGAATTTCTCCAAAAAAAGGGATCAAAGTTTTGGTATCACCATAACAATATACACTACAGTACATTAGAAAAAAACAATAATTTTTTAGTGTGTGTTGTATATCAAACCAAACAAATCTGAGTTTCCTTTGGAATTTTTTATTTTTATTTTTTTTAACAGACAAAATTACCTCTTTCCTATATCTCTTTACTGAAGCGGAAATAATAATAATAATAATAATAATAATAATAATAATAATAATAATAATAATAATAATAATTTTATTGAGTGAAAGAAAATGGGAGGCCGAGTGGAGGAAGAATGGGGGGGGAGTGGAGGAGAAAGGGGAAGGAGGGAAAGGGAAGGAAGAGGGAAAAGGAGAAAGGGGATGGGATAGAGGGTAGGGGAAAGGGGGAAATAGGGAAGAAAGAGGGAGAGAGTGAGAGAGGGGGAAGGTAAGGTAAAGGAGAGGAAGGGTGGGGTTATGAGGAGACATTATCCAATTTTTTGGCAAAGTTAAATTAAACTGTCCACCCGATAATGAGGTATTTCGTCGAAAGTCTTTGACCTAGAGCCGTGACCTAGAGCCGTGACCAAGAGCCGTGACCTAGAGCCTTGCCTTGAACCGTGACCTAGAGTTTTGATCTAGAACTTTGACCTTGAACCGTGACAGAGTCGTGACCTGGAGCTGTGACCTAGATCCGTGACCTAGAGCCGTGACCTAGAACCTTGCCTTGAACCGTGACCTTGAACCGTGACCTAGAGCCGTGATCTAGAGTTTTGATCTAGAACTTTGACCTTGAACTGTGACAGAGTCGTGACCTTGAACTGTGACCTAGATCCGTGACCTATACCCGTGACCTAGAGCCGTGACCTTGAACCGTGACCTAGGGCTGTGTCCTAGAGCCGTGACCAAGATCCGTGACATATATCCGTGACAGAGCCGTGACCCTGAGTCGTGAGACATGACCTAGAGCCGTGACTTTGCATCGTGACCTATAGCCGTTATTTAAGAGCCGTGACCTAGAACCGTGAGAGAGCCGTGACCTAGAGCCGTGAACTAGAACCGTGACCTAGAGCCGTGACCTAGAGCCGTGAACTAGAACCGTAAACCTAGTCCCGTAAACCTAGTCCCGTGACCTAGAGCCGGAAACCTAGTCCCGTGACCTAGAGCCGTGAACTAGAACCGTAAACCTAGTCCCGTGACCTAGAGCCGGAAACCTAGTCCCGTGACCTAGAGCCGTGACCTAGAACCGTAAACCTAGTCCCGTGACCTAGAGCCTTTCATATATACTCACATAGCCTTTATCACTTCTTAATTCAGCAGCATTACACCCACCTACCAAGTTTTATTACATCTATCCAGTTCACTTTATTGCAACCTTCTTCAAAATTATATTAAATATCGACGAATATATAATCTAACCTATAATCTAACTTTGATGTTAGCCGTTGAAATCCGTCTTAAGATAATTTAATTCCAAACAAACATACAAGGAGTGACCCCCTCCCCCCCCCCCCCCCCCCACACACTGTAGATAAATAAACGCTTTAACAACATTGAAAAATAATCCGCAAAAATCACGTCACAACAACAATGGCTGGACGTGCATGTCAGGTTCCCATTCAGTATTTTTATGCAAAGTTCATTTAAATGTAAATATCAGTTGTGATCTGTCAGCACGTACACCAGCTTAAGAGCTGACAGTGTCGTGGTAGTGTGGTGTACTCACAACGGGTGAGGCACGGACCTCCTCTTAGTGCACACAATTTCAACTACCATTTGTTTGTGTGTTAAAGGGTCTATATAATTACAAACGAACTCATCGGTATATGTAACTAATTCTTGTGATTAATTACACACTATTATTACCATTACTATACCCAGAGATGATGATGATTATTATTATTATTTGTAGTAGTAGTAGTAGTAGTCATAGTATTGCATTTTTTATCATTATAATTATTATTAATATCGACTTCACTCCCCAATTCCACCCCAAAGCAAATTATCGTCCTAATCTTTAACACCTTCAATATTAATGTCGTATTTCTCTTTCAGCTCCAGCATCAAGTTAACGAGCACTTAGCGTTGTAATAAGCTACATTTTTGGGTGCTTGCAGGTAGTGTATAATTAAGCAAGCGAACCCCCCCCCCCCCTCCCGAGTCCACGTAACGTCACCCACTGACAAAGTTGAGACCAAAATCAAGCGACCTAACACACTTATCCCTCCCACAACTAAAAAGAAAGTATAATAATAATAATAATAACCACAGCTATTATTCATCACATATACAACCAATACCTGACAAACACCGACCAAACAGCAGCTATGGGCATGCTTAAGTACAGTCGCCCGTGAGACGCCCGGTACAGATCTAGGGGCTGGCAGAGAGAGACGTGGCGAACCTGGGAGGTGTTCCGTCCTCCATGGGATGAGTTGAAATGTACGAAAATGTGTCCTTAGGAAACCCAACTTTGGACGAGATGAGGGTTAGGAAAACAGATGAGGAGAGGAGGGGGGGTGAATATAAAGTGTGGAGCGGGTTATTATTAAAAAGTTACACAGCAGCGTGTCTTGTTCAAAGGGTCATATACGGGAGTCATTTATTATCGTTTGTGGAAGGACATCATTTTCTAAAGGTAATCATGCATACACAGACACACGTACGTACAAGAGAGAGAGAGAGAGAGAGAGAGAGAGAGAGAGAGAGAGAGTTTGAGAACCAATGTGACTAATCATTATGAGCGTATACGGTTAAATGCTCTTTACCAAATTTAACTGAGTAATACCAATACAAGTCCTTGATCAGCAAATAGAAAAACAAAAACCTTCCATACAATTAACAAGTTTCTGCACTACAGTATAACTTCCTCGATACACCTGGGTGATTAATAAGGTTACGTGTTCTGTTTACCTGTGTGTGTGTTTCTCATACTATAGAGTATTTTGAACCAGGTTTATCACTTAATAATGTTGCCCTGGGGACATCACCGGTCCTATAATGTTGTTTTGGTACAAATGAAATGATTATGAACAAGCTGCAGCGGCTCACTGAAATAAACCCCACATACTAAATTATACAAATGGCAGTCCTGTTCTCTCATCTATCTCTCTCACGTCTCTCCTTGTCTCTCAATATGTTTCTCATAAGTCTCTCTCTCTCTCTCTCTCTCTCTCTCTCTCTCTCTCTCTCTCTCTCTTTGTTCTCTCGTTTCTCCCAGCGTTCGTCTTTGTCTTTCCCTAAATTAGTCGATAGTTATTAAAGAAGGTGTTTGAAATATATGCAAGAGAGAGATCTTGGTGTATGTATGTATGTACTGTATGTATGTATGTATGTATGTATGTATGTATGTAGATCAAAGATTAAAGGAAAAAATATATATATTTGATATTTCTAAATATCGTTGTGTTTTAATATTTCTACGTCCGTGTGAATGAAAGGAGACAAAGGTAGAGTTACACTATTATGTTGTGTGTCTGTCTGTCTGTCTGTCATTTAGTCTACTATGAAGACAAAACAATTCTCTTGCTATCAACAAAAGCGAAATAAACAAATTTTAAACAATTTTTACCCGTATATAAAGTTTACAATATAATCTGTAGTTCTAAAGATCCACATCACCGTGAAACTGGTTGATATCCTCTCGTTTACTCAACCATAAACACCAAACATTCAGGCGATAAGGTTCACTTAACCTAAATTATACTATAGACAAAAAACCCACAGCTTTTGTTTGGATAGAATTTGTTTGATTTTATTTATAAATTGTCTATTATAGAGTTGATCTATTGTAAACTGTTGTATTTTGACAGGTTTTGTGTTGGAAAGGTTTGTGGTGCATGAATTACATACATACATACATACATCCTCCTCTAACACACATACAATAAATGAACGGCAGCACAGGCAGAGTACAAAAGAACGATCGTCTGGCGAAGTTACCTTGAGCGCCTTCCATAAGCCAACTCGGTTAATAAGGACTGAATACCTGATATAATCTGTCTGTGTCGCCCCCTTAATTGGACCACTTAAATATCTTCTCACGTCTCCAGGTAAGAGGAGAAATTAAGTTACGGATGATTGGGAATTTTTAATCTCTCTCTCTCTCTCTCTCTCTCTCTCTCTCTATACATGTTTTAGCGTCTCTTCGTGTCTCAATGTCTCTTAGCGTCTTTATATGTCTTTCAAAAACTCTCTTAGCATCTCTCAGTGTCTCCTAGCCTCTCTCAATACCTCCTAACATCTCTCACTATCTCTCAGCATCTCTCCATTATCTCTGATGAACGAGTGACAGAACCATCCACGAGGTTATATAAACTATGCTGTACCTTCTTGATAATACAGTCTGTTTCACGTAATATCTAAATAATACATAGATACTTGCTGTACCCTCTTGATAATACAGTTTCTGTCATGTAATATCTAAATAATACATAGATTCTTGTTGTACCTTCTTATTAATACAGTTTCTGTCATGTAATCACTAAAAATAAGTACATTATCCTTGCTGTAACCAATAATTACTACATAATAATTGCTGTAGTTGCTAAATAATACAATTAATGATTATGTACTATTTTAATAATACAGTATACAGTACTTAATGTAGGGGGTGATTTATACAGTATGTTATGTATTTACTGTAGTCTGTAAATGGTTTAGGTTTATTATAAATTGACATAATGAGGGTAAGAATTGAGAGAGAGAGAGAGAGAGAGAGAGAGAGAGAGAGAGAGAGAGAGGCATAAAGGAAAATACACACACACGAACTCCTACAAACACACATACACACACACACACAAGCATCACAACATCTCCATCTGTCTGTCTGTCTTCCTCAGAACTCAATATTTATGTAAAACATTTGGTCTTAAAATTCAACCAGAGTTTTTCCTTTTTCTTTTTCTTACGAAACCTTTTAACAATGACGGTATGAGAGTTCCGTTTATCTCCCAAGGGAGGAAACTTAACCCGATTCGACTTATTTTTCTCCAAATTTCACATAACGTATTAAAAGCGACTCCAGATAGATAGATAGATAGATAGATACTTCCTCAACCTGGTAATGTGAGGTGGGGTGTTGTCGTCTTGATGTTACTCACTTTTCAAGAATTTATTTATCTATTGAAAAAAAAATTGCTATTGTTTACGTATGAATAAATAGGTAATTTAGTTGTTGTTTGTGTTAAAAAAAGACGTATTATTTGTTGATTCTCTTTAATTTTATATTGAAGCTTTTATTTATATCATCGTCGTCTTTTGTTTACGATATAAAGGATGGAAACTTGATGCTCACTTGTTTTTTTTTGTCATTGTGTTTATAACTTTTACATGGAATTACAGACGATTTTTTTTTACTTTGTCTCATGTTTCTTTAGTTATCTCTCTTACTTGGTTTTGGTGTGGGAGAGAGAGAGAGAGGCGAAAACAAGAGGATAAGTTGACAAACAAGTTCAAGATGGTAAAGTTTACTCACGTAGGAGAGAGAGTTATAAACATTTGAACACCTCGAGATATACGTTATGGCGACTAAACTAATCCCATATATATCAACTAAGATATCGGCTGGAAAATATTATTAATCCCAGAGGTTTATGCCATTAGCCTCAGCAATGAACCGTCCACACAGGGGAGGCAAAATCCGGTGTGAGTAGAAATTAATGACCGTAGTTTTCCGGGTGTTGGTGTGAGAACGTTTGGTCCTTTGTGTTATGCCCCGTCAGCTGTTGGCGTCCGATGTACGGTAATTCATGACACGTGTGAGATATATGCTTTAATTACAACTCTAAACCTTTTTAATGTTATAGTTCTCTTATATTGTTTACCGTTATATAAATCATCTTTTAAAATGGTAATAGGAAATAAGATTAATGATCCTTAAAATAGAATTAACGAGGAAAAGAACATATTTCACGATAGTTGTCAGATGTAAGGGAATGGTTGTGTTGTGTTGTAAAGAAACATGCAAACGAAAACACTAAGTACACAATCACCTGTTTCTTTTGGCTCTGTCTGTCTGTCTCACCCTTTCACTGTACACAAAAAAAACAAAACTCACGAACTAATATTATTAAGTTAAACCAACAAAAATAATTTTGTAATTAGGAAAAAAATAATTACTGTGAAAGTAAATATATTGAACCACACACACACACACACGTCACTGCACCAGGACTACATCAACAAACATTCTAATGAGCAGTACACAAAAGATAAGGGCAGGGGGAGGGAGGTTACCAAGCTATGATCAAGAGTTGTAATCACAGAAGTTAAACGGGAATATGAACACCAATCCTCAGTGGTGACCCAAGTCTACGGGTCTACGGTAGAGCCGAGTGTTGCTACCAGCCGTCACAAGTGGTCTACGGTAGAGCCGAGTGTTGCTACCAGCCGTCACAAGTGGTCTACGGTAGAGCCGAGTGTTGCTACCAGCTGTCACAAGTGGTCTACGGTAGAGCCGAGTGTTGCTACCAGCTATCACAAGTGGTCTACGGGTCTATGGTAGAGCCGAGTGTCGCTACCAGCTGTCACAAGTGGTCTACGGGTCTACGGTAGAGCCGAGTGTTGCTACCAGCCGTCACAAGTGGTCTACAGGTCTACGGTAGAGCCGAGCGTTGCTACCAGCCGTCACAAGTGGTCTACAGGTCTACGGTGTTTTGTGTTCAGTTTCAAGCTGAGACGCCTGGGTATCTAAACGACGGTGTTACTGTCTTATTAAATTCGCTGAACGTATTCCATGCTCGGAGTCTTATACAAAGACGTTATGTACAAAAGTCCATCAAGACCATAACCTAGCCTAACCTAACCTAACCCACCCTACTCCTTCTAGACCGAATATGATACAGTCTCCCTTCTTCCCTCGCCACAGATCTGACCTGCTCGCCAACAGATCTCACCTGCTCGCCACTACAGTCAGCTCTCCACCAGCCTGATTGACTTACCAATAAGTTCTCCTCGTGTCTAACTAAACACATCTGCTCCATCACCAACGCTTCCTACAGCCACACAAGATGCCCAGCTGACTACAAGACCTCAAATGCATCACCAATGCCCAAATCAACGAACCCACAATCCATACGACCCACGACCCATTGCCATCACCCCAATCTTACCAAACCAATCAAGAGCCAGCATTTATTCTCCATTATAGAATAGTATTAACAAAGGCAATAAAGGCATAAGCATCACTCGGTCAATGTTTTGTTCCTATGATGACGACACAAGACCTCGGGTACAAATGGATGTGTCAGATTAATTATTTCTTCACAGGTAAGTCTCTCTCTCTCTCTTAAGTGCAGGTGTCCTCATTATGGTTTGGCCAGACAGGGAAACAAAAGAGAGTGTATAAACGTAACGTAACGTAACCTAACCTAACCTAACCTATCGTAATTTAACTCGATATATACATAAGTTTTCCTTCAAGTACAAGTCTGGTGGTGATTGGCTGTGTGGTTGCGTGGAGGTGGAAAATGCGCCTTGTGATTGGTGGGTGAGTTGCCTGCGTGAGTGGTGGTGTGGCGTGACGCAAGGGGGAAGGGAGGGAGGGGAAGGGTGCGTTAGTCGCTGTGTTATAGAAGGTGACTACATACATACATGCATGCATGCATACATACATACATACACTCCACTAGTCATGTAAGTAATCAGCTAATGCCAAATTCAGATATTAAAAGATTAACCTACAGGGCTTCCCCATGCTTCCTCCCCGTCAGGCAGGTGTTACCGTCCCAGCGGCTCTTCCTTACCTGCACCTACAGTAGCACTTAATTAGTAAGGTGAGGCAGGTGAGGGGCTGGTGATTGATTGCTTATGTATTTCGACAAGAGTAGAGACTCTTTTGGTTGGTTCTCACGACACCTGGGGGGCGGCAGGGTGGTGAGGTGGGTGGTAAGATGGGTGATAGGGTGGTAAGGTGGGTGGTAGGGTGGTGAGGTGGGTGGTAGAGTGGTAAGGTGGGTGGTAGGGTTGTAAGGTGGGTGGTAGGGTAGTGAGGTGGGTGGTAGGGTGGTGAGGTGGGTGGTAGAGTGGTGAGGTGGGTGGCAGAGAAAGAGGCAGAGTGGCAAAGAGGCATGGGTGGTAGCGTAGGAGGGTGACAGGAGCGGCTGGGGTAGGGGCGGCAGGGTGGCAGGGCGGCAAGGGCCTCAGAATCAGTCACTATATACAACACTCTTAACACAACACAATGCTAGAAGGACACAACAACCACTCTGTACCTTAAGAACAAATTCAACATAGACACCAGAGAGCATAACACCCTTATAGAAGGGTCATATACCTTACCTCACCTAATTTATTGCCCCTTATATCCTGTCATTAACCTTTCATTATTATCACGAACGTATTTTTTTTTTTTTTGGGGGGGGGGGGTGGGGGGGTGTCTCGGGAAGGGGGGGGGTGGGGTGGGGTGGGGTCTCGGGAAGGGGTGGGGTGGGGTCTCGGGAGGGGGGGGGGGTGGTAAGTGAGTAAAGATGGATCAAAATAATAACTTTGGCCTTTTAACTCTCCCTCTACCCATTCCTCCCCCTTCACCCCGCTCCCCCCTCTTCCCCTTCCCTCCCCCATCGTCGACTAAAGGTCACTCATTCATTCTATAACAAAAATCAAGAGTTAAATATTACACATTTTCTCTGCCAATATTTCCGTGAAAAAAAAATCAAAGTTAAAAAGAATATGGGAAGAATTAACCATGGAATAAAAATATACAGGTTTAACAAGTTCAAAGGTCAGAAGCGTGGGTTGTGTGACCTTTGCCCTGGGTGGGTAGGTAGGTATTGTAGGTTAGGTAGATACTGCACTCGTTCATCTTCACTTTACCCATCTGTAATGTTAGGTGCTCAATCACAGCTAAGTGAACCAGGGGCGCCCCGAGGGTAAGCCAGCGACCTATCCTAAACTTTCAAGAGACTTTACCCAGAAACGTCTTCAATGAAAACATCCCAGGAGTGATAACTATAATTTTCCACCAGTAAGTTTCTAGACGGTAAACAAGAGAGACAGGTTCAACAGGATGCAGCCATCTACTTCAAAAGTACAGTAAAAAAAAAAATCAATACAGGTTTTCGACTTTAGTTGTGGCCGTTAACAACTGAAGAGCCTTTGGTGAACAAGACAATGTTGGGAAACAGTTCGTGCCTGACAGGAACACCATATTTTATCGCGATATATTGTATTTGGGAAGTAAAACACGAATGAAACACTGAACAACATGTCAGTTCTAAGACGATACATGATGGCTGGGCTGGTAAATCACTAAAAAAAATCCTGTATTAATAACACAAAGGACTGAAAAGTTATTTTATTTTATTTAATTAACGATATACGGAAGCCACTATCTAGAAAATCAATGGATCACGAAAATTTCCCGAGTGATTTTATACAACAGATATAAGAACATAAGAATGGAGGAAACTGCAGCGGGCCTACTGGCCCATACTGGGCAGTCCCGTTTACACCCAACCCCTATTGCTCATATGAGCATCCAACCAATGTTTGAAGCAATTCAGCGTATTCGAGTTAATGATGATATTTGGTAACTTGTTCCATTCATCCACTACTCTGTTTCCAAACCAGTGTTTACCTATTTCACGCCTAAATCTAAATTTGTCTAATTTAAAACCATTGTTACGAGTTCGCTCCTGGTTGGATAGTTTGAGTACCTTTGTAATGTCCCCTTTGTTTAGCCCTGCCTTCCACTTATACACCTCTATCAGGTCGCCCCTCGCTCTACGTCTCTCAAGGGAGTGCAAATTAGGATGCTTTCACCTGTCTCTATACTCAAGGTTCCTAATGCCCGGGATTAGTCTTGTCATTCTAAATCACGATCTTCAACACGAGAGGTAAGGACGATTTACTCAGTGACGACACAAGACTCACGAACGAGTGAGTACAATAACAACGATACCTGACATAAAACTAACCTGGACATACCTGAAGTGCGTTGCGTTGTGTTACGGTCCCTCCATGAGCTGTTAACTTTCACCTACCTGGAAAACAAAACCATCAGATTAACTTTCCATCCCACTTTACGCCTAGATTTGTTTATTTTTGTGTAAAGGTTAAGGAAAATTTCACCACTTATACGACTGGCAATAGAAACTAACCAACCCCAACCAAATCAATATGGTTTTGTTAGTTCGTGTTGTCTGTCATCATTATTGGTTTAGACGTTCAGCCTTCATGGGGAAAGATCATTAAGTTCTGAAAGAAAACTACAGTATATATCCAAAAAAATTTCCTTCTCTCCTTTAGATAAACATTTATGCATAACAACAAAGGTGACCATAAAGAATCTGCCCTGAGAAATAAATTAAGACACCTGTCCATCCTGTCATTATAACATCAGCAGAAGTAATGCTCACCTTGTCCTGGTGGTAGAAGAAGCCTTGGTATCACCCGTTGTGTCTTGGACCATGGACCATCCTGCCTGAAACAACAATCATCAATCAGGCAACAGTTCTGCTTTTATTACTCTAATTATATACAACTTTATTCTATAAACACAAACACAAGAGATGGTCGATACGGCCATCTCTCAAGGATCAGTAAAGCTCCTTGATATAAATTTCCACAGCAAAGTACAACAAGTCATAATGGCCACATAAACTCACTCACTCACAAACCTACATTAACAATTTCCCGGTGAGGAAGGTGCAGGGAGTGAGGTGAAGGAGGGAGGTGAAGGAGTGAGGTGAGGGACGGAGCCATAGTTACTTTTATCATAATAGTAAGTATAGTATTTTAAAGAGGCGATATTTACCTGCACCAAATAGAATCTGACCTAACCAACCAAAGAATCCTAACCTGACCTAACTTTCTAGCTCGTCATATTAAACAAAGTAATTATTTTAGTATCTGGTACCAATGAACGCAAATTTGTTGAATCGTCATGGTTTAATTTTACGATTTTTTGTGGACGTCAGAGTACTCTGGACCGAGCAGGTTGATTGTAAACAAATGACAACTCACGGTGAATTAGCAGATGTTTCAGAGGAATATTTACGGTAAATAATTAATTTCCTCGCGTTCAAAGCACATAGAGACGATAGTGACGTTATTTTAGTGTCATATGATCAGTTTTTCAATTTTTACCTCACAATTTCCCTCATCCCTCATGCCCTGCCCACTAAAAATTAAAATAAAAGGTTGTCGCCTCTTTAATAAAATACTTACTATAATGGTAAAGATCACCTGTGGAAGGAATGAGCAATGAACGAAATCGAACAAATCCTTCTGAAAGTCGCCGTCTCAGTTTTCAGTGACAGCTGGTGATTGGGACGCCATTTTGTCCAAACACGGCAGAAAACTTGATTAAAACCCAAATAACTCTAATAATATGTCTACGTACTCCGCCCAGTAAGGTCGTGTGAACTGTTAGTGATGGTAAGAGTTTATAGTGAAGGTGAATAAGTTAATGATATACACCTGTTGGTTGTGTTATGGGGAGGAGGTGAGTCAGCTCCTGCCTACACCGGCCTCATTAACCACAACAAATATAACCCTTATTGACCACCACTTACCTCTTAGTCTTATCTTCCTTCACAAACGATGACACTTAATACCACTTTACTGTTGCACTTTATAAACAGTTCACAGTGACACTTGTTAACGCGACAACAGCGACAAACTAACTGACCGTCGCAGCTCAGCACAAAGCAAATGGTGGAGCTTCACGAGACTCAGTGAACGAACCTGCCTCGTTACTGTGAGAAGACTCGAGTGCACTGTATCGTTCTGTGTGTCGGAGCTTCACGAGACTCAGTGAACGCACCTGTCTCGTTACTGTGAGAAGACTCGAGTGTACTGTATCGTTCTGTGTGTCGGAGCTTTACGAGACTCGGTGAACAAACCTGTCTCGTTACTGTGCGAAGACTCGAGTGTACTGCATCGTTCTGTGTGTCGGAGCTTTACGAGACTCGGTGAACAAACCTGTCTCGTTACTGTGCGAAGACTCGAGTGTACTGTATCGTTCTGTGTGTCAGAGCTTCACGAGACTCAGTGAACGAACCTGTATCGTTCCCTGGGTGAATTGATAAAAAAACATGATTCGTTGATGTAAAACGTATGTGGTCCACTGAGATGATGGAAGCTTACCCCTGCTGCCCACTAACTAACAAACTAGTCTACCAGCTACTACCGAACATAATGTAGACTCTTTCATGGTAACATTCATCTACACATTCACCATAAACGAGTATAATAACCAAGTATTATTATCTACGGTATTACTCTCATAATAACGCGTTTTTAGTATAATTTAATCTTGATAAGGAATTGTATAAAGTGAGATACGATTGATAATGAATAATTGAATGGCCATTTGGGTTCCGCAGACAATGACAGATTCTAGTGAAGTTATCCATCATGACGTTCCGTTTTCTGTGGCCTTTCCGACGTGTCAGGACCACACGCGACCTCAGTTTGTAAACATAAATTGATTCGAAGCCATAAGGGTGGGGGGGGGGGGGGGGGCTATCCTGTTTAATCGGTTCTTAGGAGTTTATTACGTTTTTTGTTGTTGTTTATAAGTTTTAATAATTGTGTGTGTGTGTGTGCGTGCGTGGTCTCTAGCAGACGTAAGGACGGTACCTTACTATGATTGAGTGATCGATCACAGATAAAGACAACTAATTAAAGAGAGAGAAAGAGAAAAAATAATGTCTTTAAAAATTAATTATCTATGTTACATCATTCGTTGACAATTACTTCTAACTCACCTTGGTCACTGCAAGGCAAATATCAAGACACAAGTAAGAACAGGTAAGAAAACACGTAGGTAACAACAGGTAATTAAATCTGAAGCGGTTTCTGGGAAACTACAGGAAGATCTAAACAAATTTTTCGAATGGTCGGAAAAATGGCAGATGAAATTCAATGTGGACAAATGTAAAGTACTCAGTATAGGAGATGTAAACAGGGAAACCAGTTACCAGATGAACAACGATGCCATTGTGGAATCCGACTGCGAGAGAGATTTAGGAGTAATGATAAGTAGGAATCTTAAGCCAAGTAAACAATGTGTTTTTGCTCGAAACAAGGCTAATAAAGTACTTGGGTTCATACAAAGGAGTGTTAGTTACAAGACTAGCGAGGTCATCCTAAAACTATTTCTTGCTCTTGGGAGACCCCACTTGGATTACTCAGTTCAATTCTGGTCACCGTATTACAGAATGGATATAGAATCCCTAGAAAAAATTCAGAGGAAAATGACAAGACTAATCCCGGGCGTCAGGAACCTTGAGTACAGAGACAGGTTAAAGCATCTTAATTTGCACTCCCACGAGAGACGTAGAGTGAGGGGCGACATGATAGAGGTGTATAAATGGAAGTCAGGGTTAAACAAAGGGGACATTACAAAGGTACTCAAACTATCCAACCAGGAGCGAAATCGTAACAATGGTTTTAAATTAGACAAATTTAGATTTCGGCGTGAAATAGGTAAACACTGGTTTGGAAACAGAGTAGTGGATGAATGGAACAAGTTACCAAATATCATCATTAACTCGAATATGCTGAATAGCTTCAAACATTGGTTGGATGCTAAGATGAACAATAAGGGTTGGGAAAAACGGGACTGCCCAGTATGGGTCAATAGGCCCGCTGCAGTTTACTCCATTCTTATGTTCTTATGATAGGTGATTTACAATGCTTGATGGATGATTTACAATGATTCATGGATGAGTGGGTTAATTGATTAATTATTGACATGATTGATGGATGATATATGTATACATTACTTTCTGGTGTATGTGTGTGGCCACTAAGACCCTGACTAACAGCATAAGATGCGTCCACGTCGAGTTTTTAGAGGAATTACTGACAAGTGAGTCACGAGGGAGGGGGAGGGGGGAAGGGAAGGGTGATTGGTTAGCACGCAACGGACAGACAAACCATCACACGGACATGCATCCCAGGTGACTACGAACACGTACAGTAGATCACGGACAGACATTCATACACGGTAACCCAGATGACGAGAAGCCCAAACTGTATAATACTGTTACCTGTACTACCTGAGATGACCAGGTAGGTGACCAGGCAGGAGACCAGGTAGGTGGCCAGGTAGTGATGGTGGTAATTGACTCCTGTAGTATAGGTTAGGTTAGGTTTATACACCTGACAATATACCTGGCCATCATCTTCCGATATTTTATTCAAATATTCATTGATTGATTCTCCTTTCCCTTCCCTCTCCTCCTTCCTCCATTCACCCCCCCCCTCCCCTCCTCTTCCTCTGGTCATCTAGGAGAGGTCAACATATGAAGGGCTCTAACAGTGTGACCTCTACAACGTGGCCTACAGTAGTACACGTCTTGAGTGTACCAATCAATCCAAGGCGTGTGTGGCGTAGGTCAGAGGTCATGCACCCTACACACACACAGTTTGATATAGACTCACCACGACCACAACCTCCTCCCCCAACCACCACCACCACAACCACAAATGAGTACAGACAGACAGACACAAAGACAGACAGACGAGAACTGAGTCCGCTCGTCTTTGAAACCGTGTACCTGTTCCTACCGCTTGAGTCCTTTGATGCACAGACCAGGTGTATTTATCTTCGTAATTAGGCGAATTGGAGTCGAATCATGCGGAGCGTCTGTTTGTTTTCTCCCTAGTTCACTTTACAGCCCCCGAGCACCGTGTGTGTGTGTGTGTGTCTCGGTGTCTACATGCTTATCTGGTATTCAATCTCTCTCTCTCTCTCTCTCTCTCTCTTTCAACCAAATCTACCTAAACCTAACCTATCCTTACAACAAATGACAAAATTACTTGAATAAACATATTTATTTTATATAAAACTTTTGTCTAGGGATTTATGGGTATGGGGGGAGGGGGTCGTAGGGAGAGAGAGAGGGGGTGATAAACGGGTCGTGGGGAGAGAGAGGGGGGAGGGGTCGTAGGGAGAGGGGGTGATAAACGGGTCGTGGGGAGAGAGAGGGGGGAGGGGTCGTAGGGGAGAGAGGGGGTGATAAACGGGTCGTGGGGAGAGAGAGGGGGTGATAAACGGGTCGTAGGGAGAGAGAGAGGGGGTGATAAACGGGTCGTGGGGAGAGAGAGGGGGTGATAAACGGGTCGTAGGGAGAGGGGGTGATAAACGGGTCGTGGGGAGAGAGAGGGGGTGATAAACGGGTCGTAGGGAGAGAGAGGGGGTGATAAACGGGTCGTGGATAGAAGGGGTTGATGGGAAACGCTGTAGAGACGACACACGGGGCCCAAGCGACGATACACAGGGGTCCAAGAGGATAAAAAGGCCCCCGAAGGACCTGAGACGCGAGAGGGGCCACAAACTGGGGCCTCGGGGCCCGGGAGGTGAGGGGTCCCGGAGGTGAGGTAATGTAATCAAACTTTGTGTTAATTAGTAAACAGGTAACCCCTCTCTCTCACCTCTCACCCCTCTCCCTCACCTCTCAGCTCCCTTCCCACTTCCCCTCCCTCTTCCTCTCCTCTTCCTGTTCCTCACACAACCTTCCTTCTTCCTCTCCCTCTTGACCTCACACCACAAGAAGCATCAAATACAGTACACAATTACGGAAGTGAACTGTGGTGGTAGGCGGGGCTAGAACAACACACACACACACACACACACATATATAAGGTATAGCCACCAGGTGAAGTCTTACCTTTACCCTTTAATTATGAAGTTGTAGAGCCAATATCCAGGTAGGTCTTCCCTGACAGGTAACTAGTGGCGTTGGAAGTAGGGTGGGGTGGGGTGGGGGTGTCTATTGGCTCACACACCTTGCCTTTATTATAAGTTATCGTCAGGTATTTGTGGGTATGGCGTCGGGAGGGGGAGGAGAGGAGGGGGTGCTTGATGGTGTTTTGGTCCAGGGTACAACGTGTGTGTGTGAACCCTGTAATATGCGTTTGTTTTGGAGGCTGTTTAAATGTGCTGTGTTTTTATAGAGAAACACGTGTTTTATATTGTTTGATATGTGTGTGTGAGTCTGTGTGTATGTAATGAAGCTTTGATCTTGCTTTGATAAATAATTTGTCTGAATGTCATTTCCCAAAGAGAATATATATATGTGTTTTTTCAATAGTTTTTTTTTCATAATATATATATATATAGAGATTTTTTATTCATTTTAAATCAGTCACGTGTATATTTTTTTGTTTTATTTTTGCGTTTTATTTTTTTGTCCACCCTGTGAGGCAAGGAGACAAAGGCTATCATTTACACTTTAGGATTTTATTTCAATTTATCGCGACTATTAATGAGGTGTTCAATGTTGTCTTCTCAGTCCTCCCAATGTTAGTCCAGTCGTCTCACCCCTCCCCCCCCAAAACCGGATATCTTTTAGCTTTCCTCCGTCCGTAGCCCCGACCCCGCCATAAAGTCACCTGTCCCGAAAGTTGATCCAGACGAGACCAGGTGAGCATAAAATCCCAATCAAGAAGAATATTTTAACATAGCACCTGCCTGTAGAGAGAGAGAGAGAGAGACTACCTGATGAGTAAGGTAGTCTGTGTTGGGGAGGGGAGGGGAGGGGAGGGGGCAGCGAAATAGTGTGGGGAGGTCAGAGAATTAGGGAGAAGGAGATGGGTAGAAGGAAGGGGAAGGGGAGGAGAGGGATAGGATAGGGATAGAAGAGGAGTAGGGTAGGGAAGGGAGAAGAGGTGAGGGAGGAACGTAAGGAGAAAGGGATAAGAAGGGTAAGGTTAGGGATGATACCCGTCAAATAAAGGGAGGAGGGGAGGGGGGAGGAGGGGAGGGAGGGAAGAGGGGATTTGGCTGCTAATGAGTGATTATAGGAGGTAAATAAGGTCATTAATACGTAATTATGTCTGTGTATACATTGTTATCGCAGCTTAATAGTGTACGTCTGTTTATTGGTCTGACTCTCTCTCTCTCTCTGTCTCACCGTGTCAATAAATCAAACTTCACCTCACTCACTCACTCACACTCTCTCACATCTCTGTAATTTAAGTTTGTTTTCCATATTATTCTTATTTTGTATTTCTGAAATTTTAATTTTATTTGCATTTTTTTAGGACTGTAAGTTTAGTATTAAGGTGTATTGTTGTTGTATTACTTAGTGTTATTGTAAGTTTAGTATTAAGGTGTATTGTTGTTGTATTACTTAGTGTTATTGTAAGTTTAGTATTAAGGTGTATTGTTGTTGTATTACTTAGTGTTATTGTAAGTTTAGTATTAAGGTGTATTGTTGTTGTATTACTTAGTGTTATTGTAAGTTTAGTATTAAGGTGTATTGTTGTTGTATTACTTAGTGTTATTGTAAGTTTAGTATTAAGGTGTATTGTTGTTGTATTACTTAGTGTTATTGTAAGTTTAGTATTAAGGTGTATTGTTGTTGTATTACTTAGTGTTATTGTAAGTTTAGTATTAAGGTGTATTGTTGTTGTATTACTTAGTGTTATTGTAAGTTTAGTATTAAGGTGTATTGTTGTTGTATTACTTAGTGTTATTGTAAGTTTAGTATTAAGGTGTATTGTTGTTGTATTACTTAGTGTTATTGTAAGTTTAGTATTAAGGTGTATTGTTGTTGTATTACTTAGTGTTATTGTAAGTTTAGTATTAAGGTGTATTGTTGTTGTATTACTTAGTGTTATTGTAAGTTTAGTATCGTGGTTATAAAACTCATTGAGGTATTGTTGAAAATATTGTCTGTATAAACATTTGTGCTGTTCTTCCCCTTGTATAAACATTCCCCTGAAGAAGAATCAATGTTTATAGTTGTATGCATTACCCTAACCTAACCTATCCTGACCTAACCTTAAGTAAACATATATGATAAGATAGGCAGTACGATACTTTTTCCCATTGGCAGGAGTGTGTAAGCTCCGCCCCTCTGCCTCTTGACTATAACATTAACAGCATGCCCTTGGAACTATGTAGCTCCTATAAATATCTTGGAATTTGTGTGAATGATGCAAACTTTGTCAGCAACCTTCGTGACAAACTAATGCAGCGCATTAAACCCCTCAGAACCCTTGTTGGCAAGGGCTATGGAATTAACATCACCTATGCTCGTACTTTTTATCTTCACTTCATTCGTTCTGTAGTTGACTATCATGCTCTCCATCTTGTGACTATTCCGCCTAAACAACTCAACAGCCTTGAGGTAGTGCAAAATGAAGCCATGCGCATCATCCTAGGTTGCCCAAAATCAACCAGAATTGTAAATATGAGGAAAGAGCTCGGACTGCCCTCCCTATCTGAGAGGATAGCCCTACTTAATACCATGTTTTGTGTCAAAGTTTTGAAGAACAATAGTTCTCAAACTACAACTCAAACTGAGTTGATGTTCTATCTAAGTAATCCCGACCATCTCGCCAACCTTTCAAAAAAGACTCTCTTTGGGGCGTGGCTTCATAAAAGTGTTGCAGATCTCCTGAAACTGAATGTCCCAATCACCCCAGACGAACCTATTAATGCCATTCCTCCTTGGCTGGACATATCAGTTCCTATTAATTACACTCCTGTTGGTAGTAAGCAAATGTTAAACACCGATGTGGTGAGATGTGTCACACTAGAAACTATTAACAGACACATACAGAGTATTAAATCAAGTGAATGTTATGCTTTTACTGATGGTTCTGTGCAGACAAACACAGGTAGAACAGGCTGTGCAATTGTAATATATAAAGAAAAAGAGATGATAGTGTCAAACAAACAAAGGCTAAACAACTGGGCCAGCACAACACAAACTGAACTAACTGGAATCTACTTAGCCACAGACTACCTCAAAGAAAATGGAGGTGGGGTGATATTCTGTGACTCTCAAAGTGCTTTGAAATCAATGAACAGCCCGTCAGGTTCTATGTCTAAAGTTGCATGTGATATTAAAAGGAATGTGATAACTGCCAATGAGAACAACTTTCGTATCGAATTTGTGTGGATTCCGTCCCATGTTGGAATCAGGTATCATGACCGTGCTGATAGACTGGCCAATGAGGGGTGTAAGAAAGAAAATGTTGACCGTGACCTTGGTCTGTCCAATGCCGTAATTAAAAACATTCAAGTCAGAATCATGAACTCTGATCTAGAAGAAGTGAGAAATGCAGAGAGACCTGACAGTTGTAGCATTAGTAAATATGACAAATTTTGTAACAAGAGGTACCGGTATGGCCAGCATAAGGACAGAACCAGACAATGTGATGTAGTCGTGGCCAGAATTAGGCTAGGATACAGACACATCTGGCAAGTTAGTAACGCTGTACCCATACCGGAACACTCAGCATGTAAACTTTGTGATAAACCTTTAAAGCATACACTTGAACACTATATTATTGAATGTGACACTGTCAAAGACTTCAGGCCACCTGACTTACTGTATCTTGAACTATGTAATTACTTCATTGAATCAGGTGTGCTTGAGGACATTCTTGCTGTTTATCCCAAATTTGCTAGCCCACACTGATTAGTCTTCAACTAGAATATGACTCCAATGTATGTGATCCACTGACCCATATATGCTGCTGGTGAATGTGATGTACTTCCTTCTTTGTGTACGAACCTCTGTCCTGCGTGGCAGTGAACAGTGGCATTACCCACATGAATCTGACCTATATATAGTGTCAATGAATATGATGCATTCTTTGTGTACGAACCTCTGTCCTGTATGGCAGTGAAAAGTGACATTACCCACATGAATCTGACCGACGTATATGTATGTATGTGTGCGTGTGTGCATGTATATGTACGTGTACATGTATATGTGTATGTATATACGCATATGTATGTATATGTGTGTGTGTGTTTACATATATGTATATGTACTGTCAATGAATATGATGCAAATCTTTGTGTACGAACCTCTGTCCTGCATGGCAGTGAACAGTGACATTATCCATATGAATCTGACCTCTATACATTTATAGTTGTTAATGAATATGATGTATTTCTTTGTGTATGAACCTCTGTCCTGCATGACAGTGAGAAGTGATACCACCCTCAGTGTCAAGACCTGACTGAATTACTCAGAATAGGCAAACTGTACTACAAGCTCTGCCAATAAATTTGTTAAACTAAAAAAAAAACCACATTCTCTCGTCAGGGACTTGTAATTGGTTGGCTGAGGCAGGTGAGGGGGTGACATGGTGTTGTTTAATTGGTTTAAGTGGCCTATTCACTTTCAGAGACTTTAAGTGTACACCATACACCGTACTTATAAATATAAACATAAGAATTTCTCTAACTAATTTATTTGTAAATATATAAATTCCTCTAATTTATTTGTGTATTAATAAATTCAACTAACTAATATATATATATATATATAAATTATTCTAAGCAATGTATATATATAAATTTAAACAGGAAAAAGGGAATATTTAATTGGAGTCGCTCACTACGTCAGCTGGTGATGGACACAAAGCAGCCGACAGCATTAATGATTCAGTGTTAAGCCACAACTGTTAGATAAAATGTATACAATTAATAAAAACTGACTCACACGGGAAATACATTATCAGTCAGGTCTGGGTTGTGTTAGGGAAGTGATTTGACATTCACAGATACAGATATATATACATTTACATACATACACAGGGTCACTCCAAGCACATACACACATACAGGGTCGCGCACACACACACACACATTGTACGCCGATATTTAAAGAGCAAACATCAATAACAGACAAGAGACGTCCAGCGGTCGACTCCTCACTGGCTCCTTGTGTATAGCAGAGGCAGTGGTGAGGAGGAAGAGAGGAGGAGGGGAGAGACAGATGGAGGAAAAGAGAGGAGGTGGAAAGAAGAAGGAAGAGAGAGGAATAAATAAAGAGAGAGAGAGAGAGAGAGAGAGGCTATAGGCACGGAGAGAGAGAGAGAGAGAGAGAGAGATTCTCACACACACACCCCCATTCTTCAACCATTTACAACTGGACTCAGACTGTGAAATTAACGCTGAACATTTTCTAACTCGACAACCAGATTCACAAAGGAACTGCATGAGGAGACAAAAAAAACCCACTTCCCCTAAAACTGGTGATGTGAAGACCTGCCTCACTCAGCTACGACACAACGATGGAGATTCTCAAAGACCGGAATGAAAGATTTACCTAAGAATTGAATAGAGAGAAGGAGGTGTTTTATTGCATTTATTTATACATTAAGATAAATTCTAAATGAGTTGTATGTTAGATAGATAAGCTTATTAATTAACTAAATTAACCTAACCTAAGAAGTAACTAACCAATCAGAAGCGATATTCTTAACAACAGATAAATTTGATTGGTTAAATTAGTAACATAACGTTATAAAGAAGACATATAAAGACTCTACCTAACCGGCCAATGAGAAAAGAACTTCACTCCATTCTCCCTCAATTCCTCTTTGTTTTTTATATTTATTATCCTCCTACTTTGTCTTAATCTATTATTCTTGTTTTTGTCTTCCTTAATTCCCTGACCTGACCTGACCTTTCTCCCAGTTATACAGATCCTAAGGTTAGGACTTGTTTCACCGCTCCCTCGAGGGTAATTAAGATCCGGCCAGGTAGTGAGACACCTGTATAATTATGCATATGTATACGTACGTACGTACGTGTGTATGTTTTACAGTTTAGTTACATTATTATTGGAGTTTCGTTAAGACCGTGATATGATACTTCCTTCCTTCCTTCTATTCTTCTTTCCTCTCTTTCCCCTCTCCCCTCCCCTCCCTTCTCCCTTCCAACTTTTCCTTACTTGCTTGACTCCTTCAGTGAGAGAATTTCCCCTTTTTTCTGCTACTTCCTCTAAAAATTACATCACTTTTCTCCAAGCGAGTGAGGGGAGAGAGGGAGAGGGAGAGGGAGGAGGAGGGAGGAGGAGAGGGCAGAGAGAATCGTTGGGGTGTTTGTTGTTTTGGGGGGAATTCAATTTGATATTTTCTTTAAAACACTGACAAACAAACACTCTCTCTCTCACAACATTGAAAACTAATCTTCCAAAGCTGTATAACTGTAATACCCTATAAAACCATCCCTATACCACCAGTATCTCACTGTATGACTCTATGTAACACTTGTTCTATTACTGTATCTTTGTATTACTCTATAAACTGTATCACTGTATTGTGTGGAGGAGGTTAATCATACGCCTGGCACGTATCACCGACTTTCTCAAACGCTGTTGCTGCCGGCGAGTGTTTACCCAACTTATCGTACATAACAACAACTCCTTATTCTGAAAAATGTTTTATATTGATGAATAAGAAAAAGGGTGAATAAAAACATAAGGAATAAGAAAGAGAAAAATATAAATAATTAAAGTCTCTTGGTATTGTGTAATTTATAGTATAAGGAGTTTAGTTTAGTTAGACCAAATGACGTAAATGACACAAGAAAAAAATATTGGGAAGTTCACTTTCCTCTTCAACTGAATGTCCGTAAATTTTAGTTCGTTTCTTTCTGTAAACTCGGGATGTGTGTTCTGTGTGTGTGTGTGTGTGTACAGGTGAGTGCGAGATAAAATAAGACACATAGATGTCATAGTATACTTACCTGATATCGTCTCTATGTAGTTTTAATTAACCTACCTGTGTATTCACCTAACCTAACCAAAGGCATGTCTTTGCACTGTATACTTGGAGGTGGAAGTCTGTGGAATGCTGTGCATGGTATTGTGATTGAGGGGGCGATCACGTATCGTGTATGTAGTGTGTATGCATAAGTGAACATGCGTGCTTGTCTGTGCTCGTATTTGTGTATGTATTTGAACAATATGTGCGCATGTGTTAATGTTAAAGACACTTTTTAAGTTAGGCAATATAACTATATAACCTTAGTTTAAACCATTGTCAAGACCACTGGTCATAAGAAACAATACCTGTAGTCCTTGCTTGAACTTGGTGCAACGAAGCCTTCAGTGTCTACCATTAACAGCGGTGTCAGGCTCAGATGTCAACCAAGTCCCATTTTTAGTTTATTAAATATTTCTCATTAGCTTTTATATTTGTGTTAGACAAGAATTGTGGGTGTTGGCATAGTGAGATAGAACCGTTGTTCCAAGAGCCAGTTCAGGAAATCAAAAGTTGTGGCGAGATACTGTTTCGGAGCCAGTTTGAATAGTGAATAAAGAAAGTGTTGATTGTGTATCTTAGGATCCAAAGATTAGTACAATGCCAGATGTGAACTTTAAATGTGACCCTCAAGCAATGTTTAATGTTCGTAGTGGTACAAAGATGACAGATATTTTGGGCTCGGAGATACTTTTAACACGTATAAATCTAAGAAAAAGTGTACTTACCAATTTTAAACACTCAAACTGGCCTCTTCAGAAAATCAGTTAAATTGTTTTGGGTTTTTCATAACTTTAAAGGTCGATTGTTGTGTGGACAATGAAGTCAAAACACCCACGTGTGATTAACACGTGACGCCGTCGCCACGTATTAATTGACTTTTTTTTTTCGTGTAGGTAGTCCGTTACTCTTCGAATAATCTCAAAATCCTATTTATTACATTGTACCCACGTGTCCCCGTTTATCTACGGGTATATGTGGCTATGAGCAAGAATCCCACACATCAAGGTCAGGGTAATTCTGAAGAGTATAAATGCACAAGTTGTAGCTACAGCACATTTAGAAAGTACAGTAACCTGTATTACTATCACTGCGCATTTTGTGTTTCTCTGTCCAATGAACTCCGGAAATTTGTCACTTGTGTCCGCTTGTAATTGCTTTCAGAATTAAATGCAACTTGTACGCATGATAGCAATGATTGTATTGAGCCATATGGAGCATTAGTCCCCGATTTCCTCCTGTACTAACACTGGATAAACCGCTCAAACGGCTAATAAGCTGATAAGTGGCGTATATGATACAAAAAAAATAGTGGTTGTTGGCACACATGACCGTCGCAACCCGATTCTCGTCTTCCTCCTTGATGTGGTGGAGGTGGACTGCAGGACCTGGTCTGAGAAAAGCATGGAGATGGCTGCCACATTATTGAAGCAAAACTGAATTGAATGAAGTAGTTTACACATCTGCGATGCCTATTGTTTTGATTTGAATTAATTAATAAGTTGTTTTATAATAAGGAAATACAGCAATATATGCATCAGGACATTTTGTGAGCAGTGCCTGACGTTTTACTTGCCGGTCTCTGATAATGAAGCTGTGACATGATCAGCAATTCTGAGTATTAAAACAGTCTTTCAATAAGACTAATTTAGCCAAGTAAATGTGCCTTATTGAAATCCATCTAAGGCTTATAATTACTGATTTCACAGATATAAGACTTTGAATTGCTATCCTTCACCTTGCTTGGCAAGGTGAGTGTCCAGTTCTGGGAGACATCACAAAGGTTCAACACTAGTGCACACAAACCTAACAATCTTCTGTAGTAACAGAATCTGGTAGTGAGGGGAGAATAACAATGGAAGAAATAGCCGTATGAGTGCTGGAAGATTAAGAATGAAAGTATAAAGCAAGGACAGTTCAAAATGAACCAAAAACACTCCATAACAGCAATGGTTTAACCAGAAGTCATAACTATTGCAGAGTACTTCTGACTAAAAAATTTCCAGTATATGACTTTATTTTTGTTATAGAAACTTTTTCTTGGTGCTAATAATAATTCTGAACCTAGCTTATTGTTTGTAAGGTTACCAAGAAGATACTGGCCCATTTGTGCACCAGCTAGATGCTGGGGTAGGCTGTTGTCTGAAGGCCTCTGGGCTGCTGTTCGCACTATCTAGGTGAGGAGAATACAAGCTATACAAGTACACCACGTACCCTCTAACTTTTAATGTACTTTAATTCGTACCATAATGCTTCTGACATATCATCATAAACTTTGTATAGTATTGTACAATTTTTAATAAATAGTGATAGTACTGAGAAATCCAATGAAATCATTATATTCTCAATATCTCTACAGGCAGCATGGTACTATACTTGATTTTTTTTTAATTTTGGGTTTATATTACACCCCAATGTCTACATAAAACTAAAATATTTATCTGAATACTAGTGCTGCCCTAAACTCACTCCTATTCTGGAATAAAAATCATCGCTTACTTGAAAAATTATATATATATATATATATATTATATATATATATATATATATTATATATATATATATATAATATATATATATATATATATATATATATATATATATATATATATATATATATATATATATATATATATATATATATATATATATATATATATATATAGAGTATCACAACTTACAAGATTTCTTATTCACAACTTGATTAATTCTACTCATGAGAATGTATTTTCTGTGCAACAGTTGCCTAGTATCTTGCAACTGGAGATCTGACATGAAAAAGAAAATCATGTTGATGGGCTTCACATGTGTCCGACCCACCAACAGACTGTCTATTGCAACTTTCCCAACATGTCTGCATCATACAGTAATGCCTTGTAAAGTTACATGAACTCAGCAGAGGAAGATACATCCAAGACACATCAGCTCTTACTATAGATATGCATACACTACACATCAACAAGATATTGAGGTTAATAGCATGTTGTGAAATGAAAATGTATACAATTTACAGATACTCCTATTGGGGAAACTGTGTATGACAGAGCAACTCTAGCATTAGATGAATAAGGCATACATCAGCTCCTAAAAGGAAACTGTCTATGACATACAAGAGCTCCAGTTTGGAAGAAGAGTATGTCATACATAAAACCGTTTGAGAATACAAAAAAAATAATTAAAATCTTACAGTAAATAGCATGTCTCATTAAAGTCATGAGCACAGAGATTCAGCCCCCTTCAGAAATTGTCAATAATGAGCAACAGGACCACTGTCTCCCCATATCCCCATATACTTGTCAGTAAACTGGATTTTACTTCTCTTTTAAATATTTTTGTTACCAAATAATATGTACATAAATTAAAAAAAGTAAGGTTTCTCACACCTCGACTTAAGACTTGATGATATATCTTGCAATGCTAATGAGTCTACTATAATCATTAATGATCACAATTAAGGGTGATGCCGGTAGAGCCTGTGTACAGTAAAAAGCAACAGGCAAGCATGTGGGACGAACAATTAATTAGTGAAATAATTGTTAGCCCTCTTATGAAGAACATTTGGAAGGAACACAGCAGACACTGCAAGATTAAATGGGTGGTTGCAGTGTGCCCCTACAGCTCAATTTTTAATAGTATTGTCATGTTAGGGACTAGATAACAGATAGCTAGGCAACTCTTACTGGAACATCTCAAACTAGTTATTCCACCAGATAAAAAGGATGAGGCAAACTATCTTTCTCAAACATTATATGTAATTATTACAGGTTCACTTGTAATGGTCATGATAAGAGCTAACCTGAAAACCTTAAGGATTCATATTACGCTCAAACGTCCACAAAACCTTCTGAGTCCCCCAGTGGAAACGTCCCCCGTTTTCTCTGTTTCCCCCGTCTTTGTCCATGGGAGCTTGGAAGATAATCCGCGGATTTAGTAGCAGACGCTGTATGCTGGGACCTGTTGCCATCCAACCCTTTGTAATCAATTTAATTTTGCTTTTGATAGCCGAGTCAGAGCATTGTTTGTGAAGATAATAGTAGAGAATGAAAATGAGTTCCTAGTCTCAATTTCAACGTCAGAGTGTACCGTAAATTAATTCATCGGAATAGGAGTAGGTGGACTCCCTGGCCTGTTTTGAGTGAGGGCGCCGCGGGCATTTCTACCGTTAGTGAGTGCCCGTCCCTTCATCCTTACAGGTCCCTAACGCAGCCTAGGCCGTGTCTGTAGGGTGGATGTTGTATCCACAATGTCTGGGGAGATGTCCGAGGTCCAGTAGGATCTGTTACCTTCGTGAGACCCGGCCGTCAGACACTTCAGACCACCTATAGCCCCCATAGCTGGCTCGTCTGGCCCAAACGCTCGGCTGGCGAGGTGACCCCGGATCACCAAGCCACACCCCACTACCAGCCCCCATCATTGGTGGATGAGTGTCCAACTCAGTAGGGCTATTTGTGTGGTGGAATTAATCCACTGGGATCTCCAGAGTTCGTCGGATAGTACTCCATGGTGGCTGGACCCCATGGCTGTTGCTTGAGTATCACCCCTGACGACTGAGTGTTGTAGTGGCAGTTGCCCTGGTCTTTATGGTGCTAAGTGACTATAATAGTTGTGTTATTGAGTATGTCCACCCAGTAGGGTTGGAAGTGTTATTGAATATGTCCACCCAGTAATGGGGTGAGTATGTTGAGCCTGAGGGCCTAGTACTAGATTTCGTCTGTTAGTACAAATAAATTCTTTCTTCTAATTTCATATTCCTGTTTAAATAAACTTTGTATTTGTATAATTGTGTCTATTATTTACCTACAGTATTTACCGTTATTTCTTCCCTATTGCTTGATACTATCATTACACCTACCCACGAGCCTCCTATCGTCACGCTACCAATGGTGATAAGTATAAGAGTAAAAGGAATTGTTACTGGCACACAGAAGCCCTCATAAATGGTGACAGTTCAGGCCCTCATAAATGGTGGCAGCTCAAGCCCTCATACACTGACTCCTACTGCATGCTTTAAGGGAGGGTTTTCAAAAAGTATGGTCCAACCAATGGATGTGGTTAGAGGCTTCCCCACATTTGTTGATCACATCATTTGATAAAATATGAAAGTCACTTCAAAAGGAACATTTTCCTGAAAAAACAGAAGGACCTTACCCCAGGCAGTGCAGTCCTGTTGAACAGTGATTTTAAGTAATTTTTTTGCTTCTTCTTACACAAATAACACTCATATAATTTTTCTGTTGTCTTCAGTATCTGACTGGTTTAGAAATTAGTACAGTATGAATATGTGACAAGTCAGTGACAACTCATGCTGTAGCAGATGTCATGTGCTGCTCATAAAGTTGGTGTGTGAGGCTCTGATAAGACCCTGGATTGTCCTTATTTCACTTAGTCGGAACAGAAAGGGTATTGGGGTGGCTGCCACCAGATGTGTGACGACTTCTGCGACCTAACTTTGATCTGTAAAAGAAAGAAATATAGTAGTACACTGATATGAAAATCTGCAAAAACAATTTACTCCAATAACATATAAGTACAGTATATACAAGCACTTTCTTACTTTGGTGTAGGGTATCTGGAATCAAGAACAACACGAAGTCGTCCTAATTTGCTCCTTCTACCTGTTTACATATACAGTTGGTCCTCCTATTACGCGGTCCTGCATTCCGCGTTTCACCGTTAACGCGGTGCCTTGCCAGAACCTAACATTTTCACATTCCGCAGTCGTGAACCCCATTACGCGGAGAGCGGCTGGCAAGCCGCGCCATTTTTGGATCCAAACCTCCCGCCATCCGCCATGTTGTGTAAGAGGCGCGAAAATGGTGCGCACAAGGTCGCCCAGTCATCAAAACATTACCGAGTTCTTCACCCGCCACCCACTACAGCCGGCCCAAGTCAGTGATAGTGATAATTATAGTGAGGATATGGACTTATATGAACTTTGGGGGGTTTGACAAAGAGGCCCTGCAAGCCTCTGTGGTGGATAGTGATACAATTGATACAAGTGATACAGGTGAGGGCCAATAATCTGCCCTCTGCCTCGGAACCAACCGCCCATCCCCGTGTGCCCAGCCATCTTCTCTACTAATGTAAGTGTTAAAAAACCTAATATTATTGATATTTCTCTTAATTATTAATTGTGTGTGCATGCCATCATAAAGTTAAGATAATATTTTTACTACAACATAGTTGTGTGTCGTCAAAAAGTGGAGTTTGGGGATCGGCCCGGACTCCATTTCAATTAATCCCATATGTTATGTTATTCACTTTACGCGTTTCTCACTTTCCACGGTACCCTCCGGGTTACATTAACCGCGTAATACGAGGACCAACTGTACTGCACCTTCACTTTTTTTATATACTCATAATTCAATTTTTTGGGTCAATTTTATATTCTTTATCAGAATGCGGAATTGAAGATACAGTATAAGGCATACAGTGTGTAGATATATGAGACGAATATGCTGTAATATGTAACTGTACTATTTACCATTATTGATTCAGGTCTCTGTATTATATGTTATAATCATGCCCCCTTTTGTCACTGAGTGTAGTTCATGTACGCGCATGCGCAGACAGAGATACCCAGAGAGATTCCGAGACAGGACGTTGTTTACCCTGTCTTAACTCCTTTTGTGTGTTTGTCCCAGAAATAGAACTTACGAACTTGACACCAGTGTGTTTCCTTTACCCCTGATTGGAAGCATCATCTGAGTCTCCCACACAGTGTATAAGCTTAGCCGAGAAACTAGTCGTTAAAACGATATGAAAAAGGTGAGAGGTCTGTGGATATTATATGGAGCAAGCAATGAACATATTTTCTGAAGTGGATCCATTAACAGAACAAAGCATTAAAATTTAAATAAACGCAAATGACCTCTACATAAAGATGTATAATGAAAAAAGAAAGCAGCTGTGCAAGGTTCTTTCAACAGCTTTATTATTCGAAGGCCTAAACCATCAACTTCAGCTACACCATCAAATTCAACATCATATGCAGATTCAACATCAACTTCAGGTTCAGTAACAGTTTCAGCAACAGCTCTATGGAAAGCTACAGCTTCAGCCAGAGATGAACCTGATTACTTCGTCATCTGAGTAAAAACTCGCACAATATTCATTGGCTGTCCTTATGTTTTAGACTTTACCACCATTGGTGAGTAGAATTTTTGTTTTACATTCGTAAATATTATTTTAAACATATATGAACAGTAAATAAGTGTTGCTTTTATATTCATATGTAGAGAAATGACGATATGTTTTCACATGTACGCACTTACTGTTCATATGTTGGCGTTCCCAATCGTCTCGCCTTATTTCTTTACCATTAGTGGTAAGCTACTTCTAGTGTTCAATTTATTAACATTATATAACTTCACTTAAAACATACATACAGGTATTCAATTTTTTTTTTAATTAAGTTCACTACAGCTACAACCAGGGTCTTATTTTCTTCAGTTTCTTATGTAGAACCATCTTCACTCACGAAAACAATGCCGTCTTGTCTCTTGTATGTTTTAATATTCTACGTATTATTAATGAATTGCATTGTTCATTTCACATATATAAACATCAATTCAATCAAATACATATTCAGTAATAAACAATAATGAACCTTTTGTACATACAGTATTCTTAAAAAGATAAATGACGCAGTATCCTTAAATGCGCACATACTTATATGTTGGCATTCCCAATCCATCTCTTTTTTTTCTTTGCCATTAGTGGTTAGCTACTTCTATTGTTCCATTTATTAACATTAAATAACGTTACTTAAAACATATACCAGGTATATTAATTTTTTTTCATTAATTTTACTACAGCTACAACCTGGGTCTTATTTTCTTCATTTTCTCGTGTAGAACTATCATCCTGGACTCCCGGCTGTAAACACAAACGAAAACAATGGCATCCCATCTCCTCTTGTGTGACCATATTATTATTTATTTATATTGTATAAGGTGCATTGAGAAACATTATTTAAAGAATATAGTTTGCAATTTTCATTAATTGTATTGTTTTGGGGGGGAAAAGAGGGTAAAGAGCCACACAAAAGATATGAAAAGGTCACAATGGGGAATGCATCTCATTATTATTGCTTTATTTTAATGGTAATTAAAGATTCGCGATAAGACGATTCACCTTACACTGCAATATTGGAGGACACATTAACGTCGTTATTCGAGGCTTTACTGTACAGTTGTTCATTCACCACACTCTCCTATTGTTTAATATGTCTAATTTCACCTTTAAAATGACACTATTTTGCAGTTTCTTAATACCGTGCCTGTATAATGTATGCATGGCAAAGCACTGGTGGGCTTTTTTGCACTTTCTGCAAAATTTTTTGGGCAATTTTTAAGAATTAATTGTGTACTCTGATTAATTGATTGATGTAGGCCTACTTAGGGAACTCTCAACTTCTAAAAAACACTACATTTAATGTATTTTTATTAAAATTATGCATAGAATGATGTTTTTTTATTCTTTTATTTAATTAGTAAAACAAATTTTAAACTGAAAAAGTATGAGTTTGTGGATGCAAAACATGACATAGTCTACTGGTAGGTCTGGGACTTTAAGGTCCCAGGACACAGGAAAATACACTTAAAACTGGTTCAGTCTTGGTCCCAAGGATTAGAACTATACATGTAATTCCTTCAACCAAGAGCCCTGAAGATGTCAAATTAGTGAGGGTTCAGTGTATTCATGTAGTCACTAGCAATCTGTTACTCTTTTCCAGTTATACTACACTGACATTAGGTCTGTATACTATTTTTACCCCATATTACAAATCCACTATATATTTTGTGTGTGGGTTAAAACATGTATGAGTGTGTGTGCTCACACATTTACAGTACATACCGGTATATTTGTTCAAAACTACAAACTTTTGGGAGTACAAGTATGTGTGTAAAAATGTATGATGAATATGTATTGTTTATGTAAATATATGCATACAACTCTCACTCTAATGTGTTAGTATCTGCATACATATGCATGTGAGTATGAATACATACACGAGGTTGGGTTGTCTTTAATTTCAATGATTACATATTATCTCCCTGTACAACTTGTTCTACCAATATCTGACCTGATATGTCCTGCTAAAAGTGGGTTGATGGCATATAACCAATCATGCACTTCCTTGTTTCCCAGGGTCTGCAATAGGAAACCTCGCTGTTTGGTCACCACACTGTAATGAAGAAGTTTCAAATTACTGTAACTAAATTCACTTTTCACAACAGAGAATATAATATCAAATCTACTTTATGAAAGATATTCCTTTAAATAAGACTAAATATTCATAAGTAGCACCAATCAAACTACATCATTATTTTTGGCAAACATTTATTTTCTCTTTAAACACACAAAAGACCCAGTCCTAATATTAATCATATTCATAAATAATATGAAATAAATATTCTGCTATGTCATGCATCACTCCACATTTAAATTATTAAATACTGTTACATTAAAACATATAAGGGACTTAAAATTCTGTCTCACTTTCTTTATTAAAAACCTTTCAGACTGTGTTATTTTGAGTGTTTTATCTTTCACCTTTTGTTTGCTTAGACCAGTAGCTTATAAATTTTTGGAGATGCTCCCTCCCCCCACCCTCCATGATCAACCTTGAATCCATGGCACCTCCTCATCATCAAAGGGCCAGAGAACACATTATTTCAGGCTTCTGTTTCACCACCATGATTGTAATGATTTTTCCATAACTTTTTTAGTTTCATTACAGGTAACAAAGGAAACATGCCATCTCACAGGCCACCTCCGCCTCGGTTTTCCCCCAATCATAGTGAGACGAACATTGCTAAGCTGAATTTTGACCCAACTTAAAAAAGAAAGGGCAAGAAAAATTTTATATCACTAAAGTAAATTATATTAAGTGAATTAATGCGAAATGAGGGATACCTGTAGATACAATGTCATTTGCACTTACTGAGTCGTGTGGATTTCCTTAGAAACAGCAATCAAACTATAAACTTAACCTGCAGCATGGAAAAAAACCCACTTGATATTTTCAACAGCTTTACTTTAATAATCATAACAGAACTTGTAGCTTCCACACAAAACCCTCTTTGCATGTTCAATTCATTCAGACCACGAAGGAAATAGAAGTTATACTCATCTGCCCCACAAACCAGTCACAATTTCACAAAGATATGACAAAAAGTGTAAAGCACGTTTGACTCGCATCCTATTAATTTGAAAGAACCTGCAAATCTCATGGGATTATTTCCAGAGTCTCATTTCCTAGGAAAGGTGAATAGGAGGAGGAATGTATTTATAAATATTTCTGTTAGATGGTCTACTTTCCTGCTGGGAATGGTGACACATGTATCCAAGTATTGTTGGTTGAGTAGTTGTTTTGGAAAGACCACCTCTGTTGCTCTTTCTAGAGCACAGTAGGGTTGCTCTGCCATTGGGATTTAATGAGCTGTAAATATTACAAGCCACTTACGAAAACGCATACAAAAAAAATAAAAATTCTAAAATGTTTAAAGATAAACCCTGAAAAATGTATAAGTTACTAACCTGAATGAATTAGGTACCCGCACCATGGCCTGTTGGTCCTCAGAGTATTCAATTTGGGCAGTGGCCAAATTAATGAGTCCTCGTTCTACAGAGTCCCGCTCATCTCGGAAGATAAATACATATGGTCGTCGTACAACCTAATGGAAAAACATTTACTTTCTTAGACAAAAGAAATGAAAAGGCAGACAAAAAGTAGAAATGGTAGATAATATAGCGGAAAGAGCATGTATGAATACATTAAAATAATGGTAAAAAAAGTAATACCCTGTGAAAACTACACAGGTGCTCCTCTACTTAAGAATGTTCAACTTACAAACTTTCAGAGATACAAATATCATCATTGAGGGGGGTTACCTGCCAGAACAGGTGTTTAATGTGGATGAGACTGGATTATTTTGAAGAAAATTCCAGATAGAACAAACATTACCTAAGAGGAGAGAGTGAGCCAGGTTTTAAGGCTGTATTAAAGGGTATAGCTGTACTAAATATCCATAATCTTTTCATTTTTTACAATATGTTTGGTATCTACAAGAGTAAAGTTGGACTTACAAACAAGCCTCAGGAACGTAACTCGTTCGTAAGTAGAGGAGCACCTGTATTGCTATCTCTTGTTGCGCAAAATACTGCATTAATAAAAGTCCATTCAGATAACCAATATAACTACCACATAAACACAACTATCAATATTTTCATAACAGTTGTCATCATCCTCATTACTGTTTTATGATTACTTTCCAAGTTTGTGTGGGTTGGCCATGTTTACCTGATGGCAGCTCTCCAAGCTATACATATTCTTGCAACCTCTCTCTTAGTTACCAGAAGGCAAATTTAAAAGAAAATTTACTGCTGGATACCCTTCATATTGCCAACCCACTTTTATAGAGTAGGAACAAAGCATTATGTGTAGGATTTTAAATCATCCTCTTATATGGCAAGGCAGGATTGCAACTCCCTGAGGTGATCAGAATCTATCCACAAGTCTGTTTGAAACAAGTACTGTATACAGTATCAGGATACAATTAGTAACTCTGAATGATTGAAGACATTCTGGAAGCAAAAGAACTTGAAATAAGAACAATTAAAAACTTTGAGATAAATTTTTCTTTTGGAGTAAGAATTTCACTTGCTAGATGAAAACTCTAAAATTAAATAAATAAATTTGTAATTTATCTCTTAATGAAATATGATATCGTTAACTAGAATAATTCTGTGCAAACTATCTAAGTGTGGACATAGTTTCTAAAGCCTAATTTTAAGGCTTAAGAGTAACAAGAACTGAACCATACAAAACATTGATCAAATCTCCTTGGAGGAAGTTAATCTAAGACTTACCTTTTAACCAAGAACAGTGTTCTAACAAAGTCACTCCCCTAATGATGGCTACATCAATTCATATTTGAAAACTGGCTGCATAAATGCTGTGAGTTGGGAGTTTCCAATTCTAAAACTTTGAAGAAATATGACAAATTCCAGCAATTTTACAGTAATGTAGTTGCCAAGATATACACAACTGCCATACTCATGGACTTTAACCTCTTCAGTGATGAGCTTTATAGGAGCAAGCCTCCATATGAAAACCTGTGAGGCATGACAGCCAAGTCTTTTTGACTGAAGCAATGGTATTTTAGACTCCAACTTTGTTTTGCTATTAATGCAAATCTTTAGAAAACCTGTGATCAATTGGTAGATCTAAAGACATGTTTAATTGGTTATCATATAGGTCGCTCTTTTGATCTCCCTGGAAGAAATCCATCAATTGAGTGCCAAGCTCTCCCAAATTATAAGTTCTGTCATCATGCTTAGTAACCAATTACCTGCTCCTCCCACAACAATATACCCAGTAAGATAATATCCATTATATCTTTAATTCTGCCCTTATCGGTTGACGTTTGTCCTGGGAACTCGTCGACTTGTGAGGAAACACAGCTGAAGATGGTTATCCTCATGGGCGTGCGGGACGAAGAGCTTATTCAGAAGCTTATCTCCCTCAACACTGCCTCCTCTCTACAGGATGTTGTCACCACCTGCCGCTCTTACGAAGCCACCAGAAGTGCGACTTCTGCTATTCGTGCTCCACCTAACCAGCTGTGTGCCATCTCCGCATATAAGAAGAACAAAGGACGTGACAGGACTTCAGCCCCACATCCGACTCCAGCTTCGCATCACTCTTCAGCATCACTTCAGACTTCGACGCCAGGTCATTCATGCCAATATTGTGTTCGTCGGCATGGTCCTGAATGCCCTGCCGCTGACAGCACCTGCGATAACTGTGGCCTTCGTGGTCATTGGGCTAGGACACTGAAGTGCCCTGCCAACAACGTCCAGTGCCGCTCCTGTAGCCGCGTTGGACATTATGACAAATGCTGTAAGGCATGGATGGAAAATGATACTACAGTACTTGCAAGTCTCAGGCGGCGAAGAACAAGCGCTGTTATTGCGTGGGATCCTCTTCTTCTCCCGTCAGCAAGACACCTCAGCCCATCTGTGTTCACCTGTCATACGGCGACATTACTTCCCGTATCCAGATGCTTCCTGACACAGGTGCGGACGTCACAGTCATCGGCACAAGACACCTCGACATTCTGGGGATCCCTGGGAGCAGCTTGCAACCACCGTCAACTTCCACAACGCTCACCGCAGACGGTTCTACAATGGCACCTGCTCTGGGTACATTTCAGGCTACCCTCACCCTAGGTAAGCAGTCATGTTATGCCAGGATTCAGGTCCACAAAGGGGTTCAGATGCCACTACTGTCATATGGCCACTGTCAAGAGTTGGCCATAATATCTTCAGACTTCCCTAAGCCAATTCTGGAAGTAAAACATGTCAACAGGTGCAAGGAGCTGCCCCTCCCACCCAATACGTCACCTTCTGCAGCCAGGGAGTTCTTCCTACTGCAATTCAAGGACGTGCTGGTTTCCAAGGAAGACCTAAAGACGGCCCCACTCAAGCCAATGGCTGGCTCCCCCATGAGAATACACCTGAAGGATGACGCAGTACCTTTCGCCATCCACACACCACGACGGATACCCTTCGCTTTCCAGAGCCAAGTTAAGAAGGAACTCGACTCTATGGTAGCCCAGGGGATCATTAAGCCTGCGGGGGACGACCCCTCGGATTGGTGCCACCCCATGGTAGTAGTCGCCAAGAACATTACTGGAGTGCGCATCACCGTCGACCTCACCAAGCTGAATAGCCAAGTTTCCCGCCCGACCCACCCTTCACCAACACCCTTCGCCGCTATACGAAGTGTGGACCCGAAGGCAAGGTACTTCACTACAGCAGATGCCTTATGTGGGTACTGGCAGATGGAACTTGCGGAAGAAGATCAGCACCTCACGACGTTCATCACACCGTACGGCCAATTTCAGCACTGCAGAGGACCTATGGGTTTCGCCGCTACAGGCGATGCTTTCTGCCTCCGCGGTGACATGGCCCTTCAGGGTGTGGCGAACTGTGTCAAGGTCATCGACGACGTGCTCCTATATGACGAGGATTACTCCACGCATCTTGAGCGTATTCACCAGATGCTCACAAGGTGCCGCAAGTATGGGATCACCCTCAACAAGGATAAGTTTGTGGTCGCCGCACCTAGTGTGAACTTCTGTGGGTACACCCTCTCAGGCAAGGGCATATCGGCTGATCCTGGAAAGGTCAGCGCGATCCGGGACTTCCCAACTCCTGCCAACCTGACCGACCTCCGCTCGTTCATGGGCCTGGTAAACCAGTTGGCTGAGTTCACCCCCGACATCGCCGCTGCAGCACAGCCCCTACGCCCCCTGATGAGCCCCAAGAGAACATTCACCTGGACAGCTGACCATGATGAGGCATTCCGTAGCGTCAAGACAGCTCTCCTCAGCCCACCTGTTCTCGCGTCTTTCGACCCGGCCCTGCCAGTTGTCCTCCAGACTGATGCCTCTCGCCTCTACGGGATTGGATACGCTCTGCTACAGGACCACGGCAATGGACGCCTTCGTCTGGTTCAGTGTGGCTCTCGGTTTCTTACTGACGCCGAGACTCGCTACGCCACCATCGAACTGGAGCTGTTAGCAGCCGTCTGGGCCATGTCCAAATGTAGGTTGTATCTGATCGGCGTACAACACTTCAACCTCATGACGGATCATCGGCCACTCATCCCGATTCTGAACCACTACTCCTTGGATGCGGTCGAGAATCCCCGCCTCCAACGCCTTAAGGAGAAGACCTCGCCCTACCTCTTCACAGCTGCGTGGCGTGCGGGCAAGCTGCTCTGCATCCCTGATGCTTTGTCACGAGCCCCAGTCAGCCACCCCACACCAGAGGACGAGATCGCATGTGCTGATGCTACTGCACACCTCAGGACTGTAGTGACCGTGAACACCGTCATCTCAGAAGAGTCTCCACCGCAGGACGCCGACAGGACCCTTCAGGAACTCCGAGCGGCGGCAAGAGCGGACCCTTCGTACATCCGTCTACTGAACTGCGTGACCTCGGGATTTCCTTCCAACCGATACGATTTACACAGTTCTTTACTCCCATACTGGAAGATGCGGGACGACCTCTATGCTGATGGCGACCTCGTCTTGTACGGAGCAAGAGTTGTGGTTCCTGCCGCCCTCCGCCGCCGCACCCTAGCCCACCTGCACGACAGCCACAGGGGTGTGGAAGCTACGAAACGCCGGGCGAGACAAGCTGTGTTTTGGCCAGGCATAGACTCCGACATCGCTAGTTCCGTTCAAGTCTGCGAGCCATGCCAGGTGCTGCAGCCTAGTCAGCAGCAGGAACCCCTCATGAACAACGACAACCCTACGAGGCCCTTTGAGTCCGTCTCTGGGGATTTCTTCGTTGTGGCGGGAAAGTCCTTTCTCGTCATCGCCGACCGGCTCTCAGGGTGGCCTGTCGTCGTTCCCTGCGGAGGCAACACTACTGCCTCTCATACAGTACGTATGTTCTGTCGCTACTTCCGGGAAGTTGGTGTCCCTCTCCGCCTGAGGACTGACGGCGGGCCCCAGTTCACCAGCAACGACTTCCGGGACTTCATGGAGCGATGGGGAGTTCATCATGTGGTGTCCTCGCCACATTATCCCCAGTCCAATGGACATGCCGAGGCTGCCGTAAAGTCCGTCAAGCATCTCATCCTCAAGACGGCACCCTCAGGCAACATTGACTGTGAGAACTTTGACCGGGGTTTATTGGAATTGCGGAATACCCCCAACTTCACAGGTCGCTCCCCAGCACAGATGTTATACGGCCACCCACTACGGTCATGTCTCCCTGCCCATCCCGAATCCTTCTCGAGGGAGTGGCAGGCCAAGACCGAGGACTGCGATCGTCGTGCAGCCGCCCGTGCCGACCAGGTAAAGGCACAGTACGATCAGCACGCCCGACCCCTTCCCAGGCTGAGTATCGGGCAAACAGTTCGGGTTCAAGACCCGACGTCTCACCGCTGGGACAAGGTCGGGGTTGTCATGGGCTGCGGCAAGACCAGGGATTACGAGGTCCGTCTCCCTAGTGGTCGGGTATGGTGGCGGAATCGCCGCTTCCTTCGTTCAGTCCCGCCCCCTAGTGGTGAACCCCTCCCCCACATCCCTGTGAACCCTTGCTTGGACGAGAAAAGTAAGTCCTCATTCAGTGACCCCCCAGTTTTCCCACGTCACTCTCAAAGGCTCCTGGAAAAAGAGTCCGCTCGAGATTGCACTACGAGCGTGAGGGGGAGGGAGGTGTAGATATATGAGACGAATATGCTGTAATATGTAACTGTACTATTTACCATGATTGATTCAGGTCTCTGTATTATATGTTATAATCATACTCCCCTTTTGTCACTGAGTGTAGTTCAGACTTTGAGCACATGCGCGCTGTACGCGCATGCGCAGGGAGTGATACCCAGAGAGAGATTCCACGACAGGACGCTGTTTACCCTGTCTTAACTCCTTTTGTGTGTTTGTCCCAGAAATAGAACTTACGAACTTGACCCCAGTGTGTTTCCTTTACCCCTGATTGGAAGCATCATCTGAGTCTCCCACAATCATTTCCATACTTTTAAAACTTTTTTATATGATTTAGTCTTGGTGAACAATAATGAAACAGACACAGTGTTATCGTAATCTAGAAATATATTCAATTACACTTGTTCAAGTATTCATGAATGAATATATTCTTAAATCTGTTTTGTAATTGTAATCAATCACATTTGTCTACAGTATTCCCATTATGTTGAATATGAAAATACTACACATTCCTGGCTACTGGTATAATACCTTGATAGGCTGCATATCATCTGTGTACGTACCTGGATTAGTGACCTATCAGTCAGGTGCAGATAAGCTGCTTTGGTTACTAGATTAAGCATCATAAGTACTGGTAGTACTGGTAACAGTTAGTCAATGTCAACAGTGTCAAAGAGACTGCCAAGCTGAGTGACTACACATGGAGTCATGACCTCACGGGGAACAGGGGTCACCACCACTGACCAAATGAGAGGGGAAGGGGGGGGAAGGAAGGATGGGGAAGGGGTAGGAAACATTAAGCTTGTATCTGACAACGAGAAAGGATGTGATGGTGTGGTCAATGAGTAGGTGGTTGTCAACTTATTACCATTGGTAATTTATTAATGACATCTTTCATCTGGATTGATTGGAGACATAAGGTCTTATAAAGTAAGGAACACTCTTCTTTAGTGTGAAATTTTTTGTCATAGGTATTACTACAGCTTACTTTATCAGTTTACAGTGAATCTGACGAAAATCCTTTATGTAACTAGACTGCAAGCAGCTACTGACCGAGTTGGTAAGATGATGTACAGTAGCACATTGATTTAATGCGATTCAATTTAAGATAATTGATTTAAAGCGATACCCACAATTAAGGACAATGTTTTAATTTAAAGTGAATCTTTCTTATTTTGCGAGAGTCAATCTGGAGCATCATATTTTAAAATTCGCGCCTAATGTTTCTCTGGGCACGTACACTGTCCTAGGGGCAAAGCTCTACTGTATATGTACTCAAAATAATGTAATAAATGATTACTAAAATTTTTGTCTAGTGCAAACTATAGCAAGATTATATTAAAATTAATCATTATCTTATAAGAATTCCAGCAATGTAAATTATATTCTCCCCGGTCACTTCTGTGACATTTAATAAACAAAAAACAAAAACTCAATAAAGGACACAAATAAACACTTCACTACACCTTCGGCCCCAACTGTCAAACGTGTCACTGTCACCCCCCCCCCCCCATCTTCCCAGCCAGGGTTGGGTGGTTATAGGCTTACAGTTTTTATTTTATATAATATCACAGTCTAAAGTTAGGAGAATATAATTTGCATTGCTAGAATCCTTCCAAGACAGTGAATAATTTGAATATAAACGTCATATATTTTGCACAGATGGTTTCAAGGAGTAGGGATAGGAAAGTCAGATTTTGTTCAGGAAAATGGAAATTTATAATCCTGCATGCTTTCAGTCTGAACAGTGCCAAAATTTCTGAAATAAAATTTTACTGTTAATTCATTATATCCACTCCTATTAACCAACAGGAAATGTGCTGTCTTTTCTCAAAAAATTTCCTTGCAGTCTACCACACACTTCATGCTCAGTCTCCATTAGAAATAAATAACAGCATATACTTACCACCCATCTCTTTATCCAAGTGTTGGTTCGGTCATCCAGAACATTGAGGTAGCCCTTTTGGCTGACAACTGGTGATATACGTATTTCCTCAACCTCTGGGACAAAGAGTGGCATCGGTCTGCACTCTACCAGAGGTGACGAGCCATCGGAATCTCCAGGGCTTGCAAGGGGGGAATCTGGTGGTACTACAGCCGACCCACCAAGAGCAATATGAAGTTCTGGTACAGGTGCACGAGGTCGCTCTGGTGAGGCTAACCTGGAATACAGTTTCATGATGTAATTTGGATTCTTATATTTACATTTGTCCTGCATTTAATGTACAAGAAATTAAGCACTTCATCTTTACAATATTCATAATTATCCAAAATCCACACCCTATCAACTTATTCTTTGTTCTCATTTTATATTATCTGCACATCACAGTCTTTACACTGCATTAAGGTTTTAAAAAGAAAGCTTTTCTTGTGATGATACAAACAATAAAATATAAGGAAAATATATACAAATGTAAGGAATGAAGATGAATAAATGTGAATTTAGAGAAATGTTCACGATTGCACAATTGTTGGTAAAGTTTTGAGAGAGAGAGAGAGAGAGAATTAACCTGGGAAAGCACTTCCTCTAAATACCATCTCTAACCATTCAAAGAGGCTATATGGTAGTTTAATTGAGGGTATACACTCTAGAGTTTCAGACAAACAAGGCCAAATAATGAAAAAGTTGCTAAATGTACAGTAGCATTTCTCACTCACTTTGTCCCAGATTGTCAGATTCTATGAACCATTGGTCTGTTATTGAAATGTGAAAGTGTGTCTAACAATGCTTTAGGAACAATGTAGCAAGCAATGCACTTGACTGTCTTCCTCTCTCCAAATAAGTTGAGTCCCAATTTACAGCTGGGTGAACTGGAACAAACCAGCATCCCTTAAGAAAGGAGGTGAACATTGACTACCACATTCCTCAGTAAAACATAAGAGAACAGTTGCCAGCCAGCAATGAGCAAGGGTTATGATATACAGGTATGGGAAAGTTTATCCGGAGTGCTGGTAACTGGAATGCGAAAAATACGGATATGTTCTGGTACATTTTTTGTCCGGTACTTCAAATTCTGAAAAAAAACCACAAACAAAAACACTGCTATCTAGGTCCCATGCATGCTGAATAAATGATCCCATACCTGTACATCCTAAAAAGAGGTTGCAAGAATCAGAATGGAAAAGAAAAATGGAGAAGAAGATATAAAGGACATACAAAGTTCAGTTTGTATATGGTACCTCATGGAATTTAATAAAAAGGTATAAATATACTGTAATACAGGTACCGTATATCTCGGCCTATAAGACGGAATTTGAACCTTAAAAAAATCAGCCCAAAATTAGGGGTCGTCTTAAGCACAGGGTATAAAATTCTTACCTCTTAAATATTGTGGTTTAGCGTGTCAAGAGTGGTGATGGAGAACATCGTAAACCACTCACAAGGTCCTACCGCTAATTATTTTATACTGAAACTTACGTTTGGGAAGCTGGATTAAAAATAAGATTACCGGTATATTAAAATAATAAAAATGTATTATAAACCTGTCTAACATACTGTAAAAGAACAATATACCCAGGTAATAAAAACAGCTATCATCACACCCCCCCCCCCTCCCGTCATTTGCCAGTGACGAGACAAGAAAGGGAAAGTGACCAGAGGGGTGAGGTAAGACTATTTTTAGCCGTCTTTGTGTCCGAGGTGGTCAGTAATGCATATCGTACTTACTGATCATAATACTTATCTCCTACAAATGATTCATTTAAAATTTATTTTTTTACAAAGAATATACAGTAAATGACTGCGTTAATTCTTGAAACTACCGACAGTGGTAAATTTAGGATGAGAATGATGAAGACGAAGTCAGGTCATCTGATTCAGAGTTTGATCCTTAATGATCACCATAAATGTATCAGGTCAACTTCACCTACCAGGTATAATGGTAGCCTCCCTTTGTCGCGATACAAGCTTGTAAATTAAAGAAAATACTTTTAATATATTACAGTATATTATAAATAAATAAATAAACAAATAAATCGGTAAATCCATTTCAAGTACGTAAATGGAAAAATTTTACTCGACACCGACATTAGTTCCAGTGAAATAACAGACGCTTAAGTGACGTCACTAGTGTTTACACTACACCACCCCATAACATTTGATGCCATTACTTGAAGTGAATTGGTCTTATTTTAAAAAAACAAGGATGTGTAAACAGCATTGGTCAATGTGATGGTTGGTAAAGGACTACTGGGCCAGTAAGCTTCCAATGGTAAGTGTCACATTTGGGGTACCGGTCTTATACAGCGAATCGAGGTCAAAACCTACTTTTTAAATGGAAATTTTTGGGGTCGTCTTATACACCCCGTCGCCTTGTAGGCCGAGGTACACCACCGATTTTCCGGGAAGTGATGGTCCGACACCTCCTTTAGTCAGGAAAAAATTATTGAGAGGGCACTTAAGTTCCCTCCCTCCCTCCCTCCCAGCCTAGGTGAAGCTACAGTAGTTTTAGGCTTAAAGTTTTTATCTTATAAAATGTAGCTGACTAGACTTAGCAGAGTATAAATTCCATTGCTGGAATCCTTGTAAGATAGTGATTAATTTGAGTATAAACATACATAGTTTGCACAAGAGATAAAATTTTTAGTCTAGTGTAGTACAGTGGTCCCTCGATTTTATGCGGTCAATTGAACCCGCAGAGTAGCGCGTAAAACGAGAAACGCGTAAATGGAATAACAGAACATATGGGATTAATTGAAATAGAGACTGGGCCGACTCCCAAACTCCACTTTTTCCGACACAATACCGTCACAATACCTATGCTGTAGTAAAAATAACATCTTAATTTTATGATGGTATGCACACACAATTAATATTTAAGAGAAATACAGTCGCCAGGTTAATGTCCATTCAAATAATGGACTCAACTCCCCCCCCCCCCACCCCCCCCTCTTCCCATGCTTGCTGGCTCCTCCCTCTGAGAAATGTTTGGGTGAAAACACTAGATTTTAAGGTATAGTAATAAATAATAACTCAGACTAAAGTTAGGGTAATATAATTGACATTGCTGGATTCCTTGCAAGACCAGGAATATTTTGAATATAAACGTCATATATTTTGCACAAAAGATAAAATTTTGGCTCTTTGTAATCAAAATTCTTACATTAGATTTAAAATTTGTATGTCTAAAGCAAATTCCATGATGTTTATATTTAAAATAATCACAATCTTATAAGAATCCCAGCAATGTAAATTATATTCTGGCAGGGTAATTTGTATGAATTTTATGAGCTAAAACAAATATCTTCAGAAAATAAACAAATTATACTTCACCCGCGTAAATGAGTGAATTCACCGGGTAAATCAGGCATCCCGGTTCTGGCAAGGTACCGCGTAAATGACCAAACGCGTAAACGAGAACCGCGTAAATCGAGGTTCAACTGTACAGTACATTTGAGTCTAAGGTGTGTACAGTAGTGTTGCTCAAAATTATGGCGTTTTCACATTTAATTTACATTTAATATTTGTTTAATTTAAGTTTCTAGTAGTCCATGGTGCTTTAGAGACACAGGAGGTGTTTAATTAGTGGGTCAGAGGTGTATTGTTGAATTATTATTAACTGACCTCGGTTGGTCCGGTCAAAAGGGATAATCCAGCAAGGTTTTGGAACCAAGGGTGCCGGAAAATCGGCAGTGGACCTATATAGAAAATTACTGTACATACTCTGCTGAAGTGCTGGAAGAGCAGGATGAGGTGACTGAGGCAGTGAGAGCACCTTGCTCATCAGGAGTCTGTGCAAGAGTTTCTTGTTTTGTATGAATCTGTACAGACCGACCCTGTAAGCAAACATAAAAAAATATTATCTTGACTACTAGGTACTGTATTCAGTGTTACAATCTAACTGCATATTCTATATGCAGTAGGTTATTCAGTGTTATAAGCTTACCATATGAGTGAAAAAGACAAATTTCCTTATTGATAACTGATGTAATAAGTAATTCAGCAGTTTAAAAAAAATCACTATTATACTTATATACTTTGGACAAAGTATACTTACTTGCATGAATCGGGCAAATTTGAGAGCAGTGGCTCTTTCTGCCTCACTCATATTATCGGAGTCTGTAGCAGGCATGTCCCTGGAGGAGTACCGCGTCAACACAGCTCGAGCATCACATCCAGCCTTGACTGCTTGACTAGCCACCTCCTGCATAAAAGGATGGTGGTTGATAAAATGCTGGAGAAGGAAGAAAAGGAACATTCAAACTTCACAAGAGAGAACCAGAAATCTCTGGTAGTGATTGTTAAGATGCCAGAAGAAAGAAAAGGAGCATAAAAAGTAAGACAACTTCAAAGAAACATTTACTGTAAGACTGAATAATGGTTACTAATAAAAGTAATTGTAAGAGTAATTGCAGCTGAAATAAATTTCACGAAAGCGGTGTGAAGATTTAATAAACCGAGGGTTGAAGACTTTTAAGTTACCAACTGTCTTGAAAGTATTTGGCCAATTTGATAAAAGCATTTCTACATACTTTCATATACCGGTGAAGTATACCTTGCTTATATAAAAAACCCACTTCTGCCTTTCATCCCAAAGTGTGACCTTGACCTTTATGATAGGTGTCTGAGTGGTGCTCACAATTCATCAGGTTATTGCCATTTACCAATTCTATTACAGTATTATCATCATAGTCCCTGTGGTGGTTCCAAAGTTATAGAATGGGCACAAATATACCTACTTTTGAGATTTGACCCTGAAGACAAAGATATGAGAGTCCTCCAGAATGGTCACAGTGACCTAATTTTTTAAAGGTAACCAAGAGTTATTAGATAATCATGTGTATGAAGTCTAAAAGACTAAAATATTGTTTAATTTAGAACCAGAGTTTAACATAAAATTGAACATTAACTATACTTCCCCAAGATATAGTTAATATCAACAACATAGATAGTGTACAGCCCAAAACAGCAACTTTAATAAATCTGCTTATGACAAAATTAGGATGTACAGTATAATTAAATCATATGAAGAAAAAAAATACAGGAAAGCTAACACAAACATTTAGAATAGAACGAAAAATGGCAAACACAATCTAATGGGGAAAATCTAAAGTTCTAAGGCCAGGAAATGGAAATAGGGAACCAGTTATCAGCTGAACACTGTAGAAACCTGTGCAGTATAGAGAAATCTCATGGTGTGAAAGATTAAGGGTTAATTAGAAGTAAGGACCTTAAATCCCGTCCAAAATGTATTTGTGTATGTAATACTTTGACAATACTACTACAGTACTAGGATTCATATCAAGAAGCATTAGTAACAGGGGCAGTAGTGATATTTTACAACTACCCTTAGGGTCAGTGAGACCTCACTTGGATGATGTGGTTCATCAAATAAAAAACATTGAGCCCTGAAGGGACTGGTTGGAAGTTCCATTTTCTGTGATATAATCTAAGATAATAATTGAAGGATCTTTTCAAGGGTGGATGACTTGGATCTGTGGTTACGTAACTTTGGAAAGATAGTTATGGCAGTACAGTATTAACCACTACTATGCTCTCACGTATAACAGTTAAATCTGTCGTCAGAGATATGTTTAAGACTTCAAACTACTTATAGTGCAAACAATCGTGCAAAATCAATAAATACTTTGGTGTATACGCACCGTACATCTGGACGCACAGCAGCTCTGATTTTCATTGTATTGAACATAAGATGAGCACAGCGCTGAAAGTCCCCCCATTTCAATTTTTTTTTGTATTACTACAGTATAATTATTTACTATACTTTACACTTTAGAGGCTTGCAATATAAGGGTCATTTCAGTGCATTGCACCTATGTTAAACACTCCTATCTGTCATGTTCACTAGCAAGGTTTCATACAAACCACCTGCTTAGTCCCTTGATTATAAAAGCATTTTTTCTATTACTTTACTTGGCACTCTAGCCGGTCAGTCATTTCTCTGTTATACACTGTTGGCAAATATTGGGTATGCATTGGCTCCAGAATGTACTTGAACTGTGCCAGTGTTAATTAAGTCTGGTCATAAATGAGTTTGCCATCACAACACTCTCTGGAAGATTATTCCATGAATTCACAACTCACTCCAAAAAGTTAGCTTTGACAATTTTGTGCATTTGTGGCTTCTTTAACTTGAGGCTGTGACCTCTTGTAAAGCATGCAAAAACTAGCTTGTGCACTTAACTGAGGAATCTCCTCTGAGGTGCTTATAGACTTCTTAAATCACCTCTTGCCTGTCTACAGTATAAACTAGGCAACCACAAGCATTTTAATCTTTCTTGATAGCTGAGGTGTTGGAGTACAGGTACCAGTCTGGTAGCCCTCTTTTGTTCTCAATCAACTGACAATCTCCAACATATTTTGGGAACCAGACAGGATGACAGTACTCCAAGAGAGAAAGAAACTCACCTTTGAAGAACATTATGAGGTATGTGACTGATCTTCATATAACTCCTAGTGACTTATTCACTTGATTTACCCTCTTCTCACAATGGTCTGAAAACTTCAACTTTTTGTCAACATATACACCCAGATCCTTTTCACATTTGGTGTCAGTTAATGATGTTTTCTCATCACATTCGGACATGTGAAATACCTCCTTACTATTGCCATGACGTAGGTGCATCCTCTTGTATGATGTAATATTAAATCCGTAAAGCTATTATTTTTTACAGCTCCTGAAACCGACAAATCTTCTTGTAATGTTTCACAGTCTGTTTGGTTCTTAATTTCCCTCGATATCTTAGCAGTATCTGCAAACATTTGTATGGAGGAATGAATAACATCTGGCTCATCTTTTATGAAAAAAATTAACAAAGATTTCTTGTGGTCCTAAAGAAAGTATGATCCATGCCAGGATGTTCCTTTCATGAGGTATGCTATCGGATGCCTTGGTAGCAAAGTCTAGGTATATACTGTACTGTCGGTGTTGCCATCACAATCGAGAATCTGCATCCACACATCCAGCACCATAAAACCATGTTGGCATTCCTTTATGAGGTTGTTCCATTGTAGATGTTCCATCATGGTTTTGTGTACTGTATTAAGCTCACTAATACTTTATACTCTTTGCTGGTCAAACAAACAGGCCTGTATTTGTTTGTGCAGTGACAATCTCCTTGTTTGAATATAGGACTCACTTATGCCATTTTCCAGTCACTGTGAATCTTTAGTTCATCCATGTTTATGCAGAGCAGGATCTTAAGGGGCTCTGTGAGCTCATTGCACAACTCATTTAATACTCTGGGATGCATATTATCAGGGCCAAGGCTCTTATGAACCTTGAGCTTTTACACTTTGGTTCTAATACACTAATGTGAGAATTTAGTTTGCGATAGTCACATCCATTGTCATTAATTTCAATATTGCATTATGGTAAAAAGCCTTAGGGTTTAACTTGGCCTCGTTTGCAATCTGCCTCGAAACTCTTTTTCAGCCTTTCTAGATTCTGATTTGGCTTGGCTTGGTTCCTGGACCTAACATACATCTTTTTCTTGCTCATCATTTGTCATGACACATCTCTTGAGCTCTTAAGATTTCTTCACAACTTTGACAATTGCTGCATGGTTCATATATAACAGTCTCCTTGTCCTGGAGCCAGCAGGCTTAGTCTTGGGCATGTATTTGTCCACCAAATAATTAAGTTTACTCTCTATGATATTCAAAGTAGTACAGTAGTCCCCATGGTTGGCAAATCTGCAGTTGGCAAGACTAAAGTGAAATAGGGGGTTAGGTTCCATGGGCACGGATAGCACTCGTCAAAGCCTAACTAAGTTGCCTGTTCCTTCACTCAACAATACCTGAATTGTACACTTAATTAAAGTTGAGTCAAATAAATATACAAGTAATATAGCTTAATATAAATTACATAATAATATAAGTTTTACAGTACATCAGGTTATTTGGGTAATGGGAAACAGTATAAATTCCATAAATACAGTAGCTGTATTTAGTAATCTTTAATTAATTCCTCAATTTGCCCAATCAGTTCAATTTGATATGGTGACAAATCAAGTTTTCTAATAGTACAGTAAGTACAAGAAAATCTTTGAAGCATAAGGTTTCCAAGTTATTAAAGGCTGAAAAAGGCAATTCTCCTATTGTTATGTAAGAGAACAGACAAAATAAGTTCCTGGTCTGATGTCATGCTATCAAACTCAGTTTAATAGTGGCTGGACTAGTGTGACATTGAGTAACAAAACCCAAAGAAGGCAGAAAATGGGTAATGAGCTGAAAAAGGTTGAGAACCAATACTCTTGATGATCCTGACATTCCTTCTCTCCCATATCAGTACTGGCTGTAATCCTTTTGATGGTCTTCTGCAGAGCATCTAACTGTTGCATGACCTGTTTTGATCCTACATCAATCTCAGCCACCTTCCTTGTCCCTGTTACAATCTGAGCGTGGCTTCTTTTGAGTAATTCATTTTATGCTATCAACTGCTTCCTTAGCCTTGTTGAGGATCTTTTTTTTTTAAGTGCTCTAGTTTGGTAACCACCAAGGATCTGTTTGGCTCGTAAATTTCTCCCTTCTTATAGATTTGTAATAGCCTCAACAGCTTTGGTCTTAAAGTCAGGGCAATACCAGCAACAAACTTTAGATTTTGTTAAATCCAATAGTAACCTACATCCTTTACTGTCCCTAATTGCACAATCCTTGCATAATTGCTTCTCACAGTGCTGTAGTTGCATGCCAGCAATCTTCCTGCAGCAGCTGCGGTCGTGCACTCTGAACCACTGCTCATTTTACTATATATATATTTCTGCTGCACATAATTTTCCTTGAGTGATACATAGTATGGACAGTTGTTAATAGGGGGCACTGGTGATGAGCTTGACATAAGATGCTTCTGGAGGGATGTGTGGAGGAAATGTTATTCAATGCATTGTGTTTTCTTTGAGTGAAGACTTTACTTTCTCAGGGAATTATGTCTGCCTTGAGCACAACTCAGGATGTGATATAATTTTACTCCATATTTTGCATCATATGGCATCAGAGACTTAAGTGCCTCTCCCACATTCCCCTCATTTTTTATGCAAGCTGAACTGCATATCTATTTATTTTGTTTCTTATTTTTTATTTATTAATTTTTAGCATCCCTCACTGTTTTTCAATTCAAAAGTCTTCAATCATGTTTCCTGTGCCTTCTGTGGTGGTACAATACTATTTGTCATGAGGCAATGGATCTCATACACAATGACAGTCATTTAAAATCTTTTTTATAAGTACTGTGGCACCCAATTTTTTTGTTACACCCAAACAACTGTCTATGCTTCCCATAAAAATCAGATATCCTCCAATTCTGATATTCAGTAAGATACACCACCAATGTGACCCATTCGCTTTACAAGAATGACCTTGATGACTTTATGAATTTAATGGCCAATTACTTATGATAATCTGATACTGGTTCAATATCATGTACTGGATCTGTACCCATAAAGCTATCACTTTTTATACTAAAATGTTCAAAGATAGAGCCTTCATTTTATCACAGTAATTAAGAGATAAGATAGTATTATCCACATACTTTTTACTATTCATTAAAGTTTATGAATAAAAATTTACCTGATTAAGACCTTTCATTTCTAAGTTTCTTTGTCAAGCACTGATTTACTAAACATCTAACCTTTTCACTTTTCGTAAAGTCATGGTGGTGGTTGAGAGGCTGGGGTGTGGTACCAAGACCGAGCTTTTCCCGTAGAAGGAGGAAATGTCTTGTTTTCTCCACTTGAGTTAGGCGCGGAATCTTTTCCAATTCCCACTGATGTTCAAATATGAGAGTCTCCCCGTGGCCTCCATCCATGAAGGTTTTCTTTGCCACGCACGTAAGTGGAGCTTGTGTCCAGCACTCTTCGTTGCCTCCGTTGTAATCCTGAGAAATAACTTTAATTATTAGTGGAAGTTATAACACCAGATCTTCAACCAATAAAGACCTGGGTAGGTATATAACAAACAATATATACAATTTTATCATGAATCAATCCTATAAATTTTCATCAAGAAACAATCATATCAACTTGATACATATGAAGAGAGCTGGTCACAGGTCATTGAGTACAGTACAGTATATGTAAGCAAAGTCATGCCCCACTAGTCTTGGGTCAAGATGATTATATATATATATATATATATATATTATATATATATATATATATATTATATATATATATATATATATATATATTATATATATATATATATATATATATATATATATATATATATATATATATATATACACAGTAGTACCCCGCTTAACGCGGTCAATAAAACCCACAGGGTACCGTGTTAAGTGAAAACCGGGCTAAGTGAACAACAGAACATATGGGATTAATTCCAATAGAAACTGGCCCGACCCCCAAACTCCACTTTTTGACGACACACAACTATGTTGTAGTAAAAATTTTATCTTAACTTTATGATGGTATGAAAAAACAAGTAACATAGAAGAGGTTAGGTTAGGAAAAATAAAGGTTAAGTTAGGAAAAATAAAGGTTAAGTTAGGAAAACTAAAAGTTATGTTGAACACTTACATTAGTAGAAGAGATGGGTCGGCGTACGGGGATGGATGCTAGTTCCGAGGCAGAGGGCAGGCTACTGGCCCTCAGGTGAGTCACCATCACTGTCACCCACACTTGTTATGGCCTCCCTGACAAATCCCTCAAAGTCCTCTTCACTGTCTCTACCTCTGTCACTATCACTGGCTTGGGCTGGCTGTGGTGGGTTGCGGGCGAAGAACTCGGTTATGCAATTTTGACGGCTGGTGTTTATGTTGTCTTGATACACCGTGATGTACGGCTCCATAGCCTGCACCAGCCGGGTATGGAAGACTTCATAGCGGTCATCATCATTGTCGCGGGAAAGGAAGGACTTCATTTTCTCTGCACACTCCATGGCACCCTTAATATCACTAAGACTTAAACTGTGTTCTTCGGAGAATGACGCACCTTCTTCCTCCTCTTCGCTGACGTGATCTTCTTCCAACATCTCGTCGGCAGTCACTTCAGGATCTCTGATCACCTCCAGGATGTCTTCGTTGGTGGTCTCGGAGAAGCCTTCAGCTGTAATATTGAGCGCAGCTTCTCTGGCAAGGTCCACTGTTACTGCAACAGTCTGAACCTCACCAGTCACAGGTTCACTCCTCCTCTCAGCTGGCATGCCATGCAACACATGTCTCCATGTGTGACGAATCGTAGCAATAGACAGCTGATCCCATGACTCCACCAAGAAGTCTACAGCTTGTTTGACGTTAAACTTCTTCCAAAATTGTTTGACGAGAACTTCTTGAGTCACCACCTCTTGTTCCTTGTCCTCGTCGCTTTTACTCTCGCTGTCGGTGTCATCCATCTTACGCAACTCATCCTTGGTGTTGGTAGAGTCGTTCAGGAGCTTGAACTTCTTTGCAGAGTACGCAACTTTCACATTGCAGATCAACTCCTGGTCCATGGGCTGGATTAATGACATAGTGTTGGGAGGAAGGAAGACCACTTTTACGTTGGGGTGATGATCCATAAGTAGGGGCGAGTGTCCAGGTGCGTTGTCAAGGAGCAAC
>CAUDMG010001247.1:0-67500 GCA_958450375.1 Homarus gammarus | reverse complement strand
AGTCAGCAAGTCAACAGGTACACCAGGACAATTCATCTTTATATTACTTAATCCTCTTCGTCATTGATCAGCCTGTTAGCCACTCGGGCGGTTGGTCACATGTCTGTACTGGCTCCAGAATGTATCTGTACCTGTGCCAGTGTTGGTAAAGTCTGGTCTTGAATGAGCTCACACTCTATGCCATCATATCACTCTCTGGCAGATTGTTCCAAAAGTTACAACTCTCACTCCAAAGAAGTTTGTCCTGACAATTTTCTGAACTCTAATGGGACAGGCATCCACCAGCTCCAGGTATGAACAAGAGGCTGAGTAATGTCCTCTGAGGTATTTATAAACCTTTATTAGTAAACCCTTGCCCACCTATATTATAAGCTAGGCAATCGCAGGTGTTCTAATCTCTGGGTACCAGTCTGGTGGCCCTCCTTTGGATGCTTTCAATCAACTCATGATCTCTATCATACTGTACTAGCACAAACAGTACATTCTTCATTTACGCGGTCAATTGAGCCCGTGGAGGTCCGCGTAAAACGAAAAACACGTAAACGAAATAACAGAACATATGGGATTAATTGAAATAGAGACTGGGCCGACCCCCAAACTACACTTTTTCCGACACAATAAGTACGTTGTAGAAAAATAACATCTTAATTTTATGATGTTATGCACACACAATTCATATTTGAGAGAAATATCAATAATATTAGGTTTTTTAACACTTACGTAAGTAGAAAAGATGGCTGGGCACACGGGGATGGGGGGGGGGGGGGGTTCCGAGGCAGAGGGCAGATTATTGGCCCTCACCTGTATCACTTGTATCACTTGTATCACTATCCACCACAGAGGCTTGCAGGGCCTCTTTGTTAAACCCTTCAAAGTCCATATCCTCACTATCACTGACTTGGGCCGGCTGTGGTGGGTGGGGGTTGAAGAACTTGGTAATGTTTTGTTGACTGGGCTACCTTGTGCGCACCCTGCCCGCGCCGCTTCCCACGTAAATGATGGAATGAACTGCGTAAATAAAAATTGTCGGTCTGGCAAGGTGCCGTGTAAATGACCAAACGAGTAAACCAAATCAGAGTAAATCGAGACTATACTGTATTGGGGACCAGAAGGGATAACAGTACTATACTCCAAATGGGGAAGCACCTCACATTTGAAGAGTGTTATGAGAGATGGACCATCATGGCATCTGAAAGCTCTTCTTATAAGACCATCTAGCTTAGTTGCTTAATTCACTTCACTGAAACCCTTCAGACATCAATCCATACATTTTTATTGAGAATATGGGAAACCTTCCCCCTAGTGTAAAAATGGCATTTTTGTACTTCCGTCCTGATTCAGAACCAATCAGGCAAAGTCTAAGTAAAGGATGTCAAATGTCAAAGAACCAACCCAAAGCAACTCACCTAAAAAGTGTGAGGGCATCCAATAGACATAACATTCTAATAGAGACAACTTTCATAAAGCAAAGTTTATACTAAGCCTTCAGTATACAAGGAATTTAGCCAATATTGCACTCAATCATCTTCACTTCTCCAGCTACAAATTCAGGTACAGTAATCATACACAGCTTGGTGGTAAGGGGGTACCCAGGGAGCAAACCAGCAACCCCTTGAATGGGATGTGAGTGTGGTATCCACAAGGCTGCAGCATCCCACTTAGAGAGCCCTCACTGTGAAAAATAAGCTAGTCATAGTTGATTCTCAGCACAGTGCAGTTTGATGGAAGATTCGTCACTCACAGAATAGTTAGTAATGGATAGAGATCCAGGAGCTCTGAGAAACTTCGACTATAGGGGTTCTGTTTTTCATGAAGTAAACATGTAATGGATAGCTATCGTTCACTGTAAATAACCCACAAAAATGCATGAATTATAACTCCTCAAAAATATTATAGGTGTATTGTTCAACCCCCTACTTTTTTAATAAAAATTATATTATATAAACTTGAACTATACTCGAGTATATATGGTACTAAAAATTGTGGCAGTACGACAGAGGCATTATGAACACATGGGGTCCCTGGAGTCATTTTCCCTTTATTTGCCATTGCACAGATTCAATGCTCAACAACTGCAGAACACTTTACCACTACATATTCATCTTTTGCGACCTGCACATTTGTTGTATGAACTACTTGCCATGGCCGGGTAATAAAGTAGTAAGGATAAATACATGTAAAATAAGATACAATTACCAGTCATATTTATACAAATGCAAATAAATTACTGTATCATTCTTTAAATTTCCATTGGTATGAATACTTCTGTGTGTAATGTACCATAAATTAACTTGCTGCACCTGTACAGTACTGTACAGGTATACCTCTGGCAATGAAACCTCTGGCAATGAACCTTGTTTATTACAAAGTTTGTTTTCTTCCTCTTTTTTTATTTTTTTTTTGGCTTATAATTAACATAAAAATAATAATAAGAAAACTAATGGAATCCAGCAAGAAAGTATTGCCATAGCCTTTTGCTTTAATTTCAGCCAATCAGAATGAAGTGTGCAACTCAAAACATAAACAAATCTTAAAACACCACTTTTTCTCACTTTAACACTACAGTCATTCAATCATTTCAAAATGCTTTTTAATAAATTATAACTCAACTGGAGTCTGAACACCTGCTTCCTAGACTCATATTGTGAGAAAACAGAGTAATGGTGAATCTGCAAGCCAGTGCTAGCAGACAATGTGCCCACTTGTGCTGCTATCTATTGAGGTCAGGGGTACTATGTTTTCTTTAGCTGATCGATTATCTTTTTGTTTGATATTAAAACTATTTATTCCTTCTTCTTTTCAGGTACACAAGCATCAATAACACTTGATGGTAAACATAGTGATACAAGCTAGGGCTAGCCATTGGCGAGCGCATTTTTTGTTTTTTATTTGTTTTATTGATGGTGTACCAACAATTATACTTGTACTGTACATCTTGTACTCTGTGCAAAATACATAAAAATAAAGGACTGGAACCTATTTTAGTTTATTCCATGTTAAATCTACCACTGAGAGCAAAGTGAATTTCTTGAATACAATAAAACCACTTCATTGCCAAAGGTATACCTGTACACTACAATACATGTCTAAAACAAATAAGACACTCTACTTACCAATTATAAATATTTGATCGCAAAATTAAAACAAGTAATAATAGAGGTACCCACGAATTTGGGAAAGCATATTTGTATTGTTTGAATTATGGCAACTCCACTGTATACAAATGCCCTTTATAAATCTATACAAAACATACTGGTACCTTCATCATCAACATTTTACGACCATTTTCCATGCTTGAATGGCTTAGCCGTGATTACCTGATGGCAGTTCTCTATGATACATGATCTCTTGCAGTCGCTCTTGTAATGTTCTTAACTCAAGTCATTTCTTAAAATCTCTCCCCATGTCATTCTTGACCTGCCCCTAGGTCCCTGGCTCTCCTCCATAATTAGAGTCATGCATCTCTTGCTCCAATTGGTCTCATCCATTCTCTCCAAATGCTCAAATCATCTGTCTACCTCAATGCAAAACTTTGCTAATATTCTCAATACCCAGCCCTCTTGGCTTTGAACAAGGTTTTCTGTCTCTCAGCATCACATTGCACACACACATAATTGCACACTGCCATAATTGTAAAATCACATTTCTCATACTACGTAGTTATATACATCTTTCCTTTCACAAGGAGGAAATGTCCTCTTGCCACCAATAAAGGCAACAACTTCCAAAACTTCCTCCATCCACCTATGACTTGTTACTGAGTAAACTTCAGCACCCCTCCTACACTGAACATATCATCCAGATAAAAAAAACTCATCGACACAGTCCAGAAACATTTCCCCATACAGAGCACTTAAAGTCAGCAACATCCTGCAGTTTGCAAAATCACATTCTGACATCTAACTTCCTACCTGCTTTAGCTTTATCTGTTATGTATACTACAGCATCCCATCAGTCCATTATTCATACATCTGCAACTCCAGTAATTCTAATCTTTATCAGAAATTCATTCTTGGGCTTTCTTGATTACCCAAAAAAGTGGGTTTAAGAGGGGGAACTTCTTCAAGCTAACTTATACAGTACTCCAAAATATACTTGGCATGTTACCTTATACAGTACGTACATCAGAATGGGACCCCATTAACATACATTATACAGTCAACCCTCACTTTACGCGGTTAATGTAACCCACAGGGTACAGCGGAAAGTGCGAAACGCGTAAAGTGAATAACAAAACATATGGGATTAAATGAAATAGAAACCAGCTGACCCCCAAACTCCACTTTTTCCAACACAATACCTATGTTCTAGTAAAAATAACATCTTAATTTTATGATGGTACATGTACACAATTAATACTTAAGAGAAATAGAGAAATACAGTCGCCAAGTTAATGTCCATACAAATAATGGACTTGACTCCCTCCCCCTCTTCTCACACTACACTCGCTGGCTCTTCCCTCTGAGAAATTTTTGGGGGAAAACCAGGTATAGTAATAAATAATACCTCAAACTAAAGTTAGGATAATATAATTGACATTGCTGGATTCCTTGTAAGACCAGGAATATTTTGAATATAAATGTCATATATTTTTCACAAAAGATAACATATTTACTCAGAGTAAACATTACATCTAAAATTTGTATGTCTAATGCAAAATCTATGATGTTTATATTCAATATGATCATCAAATTGTAAGAATTCCAGCAATGTAAATTATATTCTGGCCGGATAATTTGTATGAATTTTATGAGCTAAAACAAATATCTTCAGTTAATAAAAAAAAATAAATATTCTTCACGACACTATCTGTCAATCAAAGCACCCCACCTTGCCTCCCCCCCCCTCTTCCAACCGAGCCAGATGGTCAGTCCGTCCCAACCCTCCCCCCCACCTCCCACCAACCCTCCCTTCAAGAGAAAGGGTGAGTGAAGAAACTAGATTTTAACATTTAGTATTAAATAATACCTCAGATTAAAGTTAGGATAATATAATTGACATTGCTGGATTTCTTGTAAAACCAGGAATGTTTTGAATATAAATGTCATATATTTTGCACAAAAGATAACATATTTACTCAGAGTAAACATTACATCTAAAATTTGTATGTCTAATGCAAAATCTATGATGTTTATATTCAATATGATCATCAAATTGTAAGAATTCCAGCAATGTAAATCATATTCTGGCCGGATAATTTGTATGAATTTTATGAGCTAAAACAAATATCTTCAGTTAATAAAAAAAAAAAAATATTCTTCACACATGCCAGGTGGTTGGTCGCCGGTCCCTCCCCCCCCCCCCACCCCCCACCAACCCTCCCTACCAGATAAATGTGTGGGAATACCAGACTGTTTACCTTTTTAGTAATAAATAATAAATCAGACTAAAGTTAGGATAATATAATTGACATTGCTGGATTCCTTGTAAGACCAGGAATATTTTGAATATAAATGTCATATATTCTGCACAAAAGATAACATATTTACTCAGAGTAAACATTATATCTAAAATTTGTATGTCTAATGCAAAATCTATGATGTTTATATTCAAAATGATCATCAAATTGTAAGAATTCCAGCAATGTAAATTATATTCTGGCCAGATAATTTGTATGAATTTTATGAGCTAAATAAAAAAATTATACTTCACCGCGTAAAGGGGTACACCCACCGCGGAATGTGAGCATCCTGGGTTCTGGCACGGCACCGCGTAAACGTGGAAACGCGGAATGTGGGACCGCGTAAAGTGAGGGTTGACTGTATAGCAGGTATATCACAAGAAACTGATGAAAGGGGATGTTTTGTCTGAACCAGTGTCAGAATCAAACAGTGCAGTAATGACCCATACTACAGTACATTATTCGTCAGTCAAGAAGGAACTTGGCGGTCGACACTCGGGCAGTGCAGGACAATACCCGAGAACTCTACAAATTAGTGGCAAGAAAAATGGGAGTTGCAGAGCCCAAGCCCTTCACTGCTTCCGCTGGGTAGCTGCAAGGTTTTAAACGACGCAACAAGATCACGAATATTGAGATAGTCAGAGAAGGAGCAGGTGCTGACCGGGCTGCCGCCATGAATTTTCCCCCATTTTTACGGAAAATTATGGAGGAAGGACAGTACACCGACGACCAAGTGTTCAATATGGATGAATCAGGGTTGTACTGGAAGAAATTGCCATCCAACACCTTGGTAGTCAAGTCTGTGAGCAAGTGTCGGGGGCGCAAAATGCAGAAGGAGCACATCACCGTTCTGTTCACCACCAATGCTTCCGGCACTGCCAAGCTGAAGTTGTCTGTGATCCGCAAAGCCCGCAAGCCGCATGCATACAAGAATATGGACATGAGAAAGTTAATTGTCCACTGGCTAACTTCAGGGAAGGCATGGATGTTCTCTGGTCTGTCCCTCACCTGGTTTGACAACTGTCTCGTTCCTGATGTCAAGAAATTCTGCGTGCAAAATAATGTGCCATTCAACATTTTGTTACTCCTCGATAACGCACCAGAACACTCGTCCCTTCTGCTGGATGGTCACCCCAACGTAAAAGTGGTCTTCCTTCCCGCTAACACTACGTCGTTAATCCAGCCCATGGATCAGGAGTTGATTTGCAACGTGAAGGCTGCTTTCTCCGCCAAGAAGTTTCGGCTCCTGAACAACTTCACGAACACCAAGGATGAGCTGCAGAACCTAGAGAGTGGCACCGAGAGCGAGGACGAGGATCACGAACAAGATTTGGCTGACCATGAAGTGCGAGTCAAACAGTTCTGGAAACTGTTTAACGTGAAGAAGGCTGTTGATTTCTTGGTGGAGGCATGGGGGCAGCTATCTGTGGCAACGATTTGTCACGCGTGGCGTTATGTGTTGGAGGGTATCCCAGGTGGGAGGCAGAGGCAAGCGGTGGCTGGCGAGGCTCAGTCTGTTGCTGTGGTATTGGAGAATGCAAGAGAGGCTGCACAAAGTGTTAGAGCTGCAGGCTTCTCCGCGACCACTAACGAGGACATCCTGGAGGTAATCAGGCAACCTGAGGTGACTGCGGACGAGATGTTGGAAGATGATGACGTCAGTGAGCAGCCAGGTGTTACAGAACAACAAGAGCAGAAACTAACACATGCTGATGTGAAGGAGGTCATTGAGTTAGCTGAGAGAATGAAGTTCATTCTTGCCAAAGAGTCTGGTAATCATCGCTACGAAGTGTCGAATAACCATCTGTTGAAATGCATGGAACCTGATGTTCAGCAGTATCACGACCACATCGATGCTAGCTGGCAACAAAGCATCACCGAGTTCTTCACCTGCCAACCACCACAGCCACCCCAAGTCAGTGCTAGTGAGGATATGGACTTTGAGGGGTTTGACGAGGAGGCCCTGCTCGTCTCTGTGGTGGATAGAGATACAGGTGATACAGGTGAAGGCCAATAATCTGCCCTCTGCCTAGGTCCCAACCCCCCATCCCCGTGTGCCCAGCCATCTCTTCTACTAACGTAAGTGTTAAAAAACCTAATATTATTGATATTTCTCTTAAATATTAATTGTGTGTGCATACCATCATAAAATTAAGATGTTATTTTTACTACAATGTACGTATTGTGTCGGCGATAGCCAAAAAAAGGGTACTGTAGTCTGGCGGTCGGCCCAGTCTCTATTTCAATTAATCCCATATGTTCTGTTATTTTATTTACGCGTTTCGCTTTATACGCGGACCTCCATGGGTTTAATTAACCGCGTAAACCCAGAATATACTGTATATGTTTTTGTTTTTTATGGGGATTAGCCCACCCGGGCACAGGTCACTGACCCACATCGGGGCCTAGGGGGCGAAAATGTAATAACAATAATAATTCATAGTAAATAAAATTTATAATAAAAAGTAAAATAAAATATTAATGGGAATAATAACAACACTGTGATAATATTAATAATAAATACAAAGAAATACAAGAATGAAAAAAATCAATCGTGAGAAATACTATACTGTACCGGTATGTATGTTGAGTTGTCATGTTAGAGAAATTGAGACCCTACAATTGTGTGTAAATGAGGCAGAAAGACAGATCAGTAACCTGGGACTTGGTCACAATTTTCGTGATACCATATGGCAGCAGGGTCTACCATTAGACAACACATTACGCTTCCAATATCTTCCCAGGCGGTAGTACCTCCCTGTTTGGTAGCTTCCTACATACATACATATATGTATGTATATATAGCGATCTAAGGGCAATTTTGGGTATTTTTAGGAGTGTTTCTCACTTTATGCATTTTTTGGCTTTACACTGGGTCCCAGGAACGTAACCCCCGCGTAAGTTGTAAGTCTACTGTACTGTATTCCTACAAATATCACTTCATTATCTGTAGGTGTCTGTGGTACAGTGGCAGTGCATTTCCTTCTCACCAATGAGACTAAGGGTTAATTCCCTCTTTGGTCAAATTTAAGAAAGTTGTTGTCTAGTGTGCCCCAATTAACTGCATGTTTTCTCTGGTTTCTTGCTGCATCTAGCATTGGACCCATGGGGGTTGATTCTTACTGGACTTCTTGGGAGAGCACTTAGTCATTACTAAAATAGCTCTCCAGAGAATTCCATAAAGAAAAATAAAGGATTAATAAGATTTTTGAAAATACCATTTTACATTTGAGTTGGAACAAAGATGGACTCATGTTTTGTAACCATCAATGGGAGGAGTGCCAGGGGTAGGCCAAGAATGACATGGGGAGAGATTGTATAAAATGATAGAGTTGAGAACCAGGCATGACCACAAGCAATGTGTGGTGATTAATGGCACGAAATCGTCATCTGTACCTGTAACAAGTGGGGTACCGCAGGGTAGTGTATTGGGCCCGCTGTTGTTTGTTTGTTTCATAAATGATATGCCTGACGTTGTACACTCCTCCATACAAATGTTTGCCGATGACGCCAAGTTATTTCGGGAAATTAAGAACCAAGCGGACTGTGAAGAGCTGCAGAAGGACCTCTGTGGGGTCCAGGAATGGTCGAAGGAATGGCTGCTGAGATTCAATGTCACGAAGTGTAAGAGGATGCACCTGGGGCGTACCAACAGTAAGGAGGCGTACCATATGTCCCAACGGGATGAAGAAAATGTACTAGTTGAGACTGTGTGTGAGAAGGACCAAGGTGTGTATGTTGACAATGAGCTGAAGTTCTCGGGCCATTGTGAGAAGAAGGTAAATCAGGCAAATAAATTATTGGGTCTTATAAGAAGGTCGTTCAGATATCTAGACGGTCCGTCCCTCGTGACGATCTTCAGGAGTGAAGTGCTTCCCCATCGTGAGTACTGTCACCCCATCTGGTCCCCGAGATATGCTAGGGACTGTCAGTTGGTTGAAAATGTTCAAAGGAGGGCCACCAAACTGGTGCCTGCACTTCGGCACCTCAGCTACCCTGAGAGATTGGAGCGCCTGAACTTGCCTAGCTTATACTACAGACGGGCAAGGGGAGACCTAGTTGAGGTTTATAAGCATCTCAGGGGGCACTACTCAGTTGAGTGTCCTTACTTGGAGCTGGCGGACGCTCGCCCCACAAGGGGTCACAGCTCAAGATTGAAGAAGCCGCAAGTCCAGAAAACCGTGAGGGCAATTTTTTTCGGAGTGAGGGTTGTATACTCTTGGAACAATCTACCGGAGTGTTGTGACGGCACCGAGTGTGAGCTCTTTCAAGAGAAGACTTGACCAACACTGGAGCGGGTTCAGGTACATTCAGGAGCCGGTGCATGCCCAGTATTTGCCAACAGTGCGTGCCAGAGACGTGACCGATCGCCCGGGCGGCTAGCGAGCCGACCTTTTGGTGAAGAATATATAGGAAAAGAGACGTGACCGATCGCCCAAACGGCTAACAAGCCGATCAGTGGCGAAGAGGATGATAAAAAAAAAAAAAAAAAAAAAAAAAAAAAAAAAAAAGTCATTGCTTTCGTCACTTTCCACTGTAATACGTACGTCATTTCAGCAAAATATTACATTTCCATATTCTCAGAAATAAAAAGTACTTTTGCTGAAACGTGATGTATTTCACTGTAAATTAGGATAAAATACATGACGAAAACAAGAGACTTTACCTAACCTTCCAATGTTCAAGAGATGTTACTCGTTTTATCAGTAGTTTTCGGTTAAAATACTCTTATATTAGTGATATTCTATTCATACTGTGCTTGATATAATACATTCATGGAAATGTAATATTTTTACAACTACAATGCTGATGTCAACACAAGTGTGGTTACAGCGAGACTGACTGAGTGAGGGAGAGCTATGCGTGTGTGTGTGTGTAAGAGGTTGCGGGAGCGGACGGTGTCCCGTGTTCGGTGCCGCGCGCGAGTTGAATGGCGTGCGATTTGAATGTACTTCAATGTACAGAATATTCCTCTGGCGGGACGAAACACGAGTATGACTCGTCTTAGTTACCACTCCGGGGTTTCCCTTCTCCATATCCTGGTTGTTGCGTCACTGACCTTTTTAGATTCGTCCTACCAAGGTCTGGATGTACGTTAGTCAAAAAGGGGGGAGGGGGGGGGGGGGGGGGGGGGCAAGGTGACAAAAAATTAGGTCAATATTGTGTAATTATGTTTGGTAGGCACATTAGTTGGTTCAAAGTGTCCCTAATGATATGTCAAGTCAGGTCAGGTCACACCCCAGTCAGGGTATTATGAGTGGTATTTTTAAAACACTTCTCCCCCTTCCCCCGTAGGTAGGAGTCGTTCCTTCTAGGGGGGTTTTAATCACCCTACTGTGGCCGTGAGACTTATGACTACTCCCCCTTCGTAAACAAGAGGTCAATAATCTTCATCTCATTCACGTAATTCAGTAAGACAGTGATCACAATTTGAAGGAGGAATCCCAGTTTAACCCCAGATCACATCCTCACACAGGGTCAGGTCAGGTCACATCCTCTCACAGGGTCAGGTCATCCCAGTAAGAGGACACGAACAAGACTAAGCTTGGTACTTGGCTTGTCAGTTTGTTTTGATTCTCACCCGAAGATTAGCCCCCCCAGCTTATTTCACCTGGAGATTAACCTCCCTAACTCACCAGGTAGCATTAGGGTGGACACATGAATTATTTTACCTGTAATTAGTACCTTTAATTAATGTCTCCGTGATATTTAATTGTTACTCGTAATTATTACCTGTAGAATGACCCCATTTGGCCTCTACCTGTTTCATCTACCTGTAATTATCTACCTGTAATACATCTACCTGACAGACTTGTGAAGTTTTCTCAAGTCACATCCGGTGTCACAAGAAATGAAGCGTTGCGTATTACACCACATTGCCAGATGATGTTGTTACGGCTGTTGCAAGACGTACAACCACTATGGTAACGAGTGAGTGTTTTGTTGCCAGGTGTACGATTATTGTGGTAACGAGTGAGTGTTTTGCTGCCAGGTGTACGATTATTGTGGTAACGAGTGAGTGTTTTGCTGCCAGGTGTACGATTAAAAAAGTCTACATGTAAACACTGTCTACATAATTGAAATATTACACCATGATATAAACAAACTGAACAAAGAGTAAAGTACACTACCTCTTGTGTACTAACGATTGTACAGTCACCCAAAGAAGTCCTGTTGCGAACCATGAACCCCGAGATTCAGACTCTTGAATCCGAAGCATTTATGGACAGAATAATATATCAGTGTCTACTGCTTCGGGTTCACGAGCCTGAATCGTGGTTCACGACAGGACTTTTTTGGGTGATACATCAGGAGACAAGTTGTGTAACATGATCAAATTACAGTACATAAATATACTTATTAAAGTTATTTTGAGTTTATATTTACGTTTTAGGGTCTTGGGTTCGACCAGCGTGTTGTTTCTCCTGCAAGAATTGGTAGACTAGTGAGCAATCATCATCCAATCGCAGCCCTAGGCGTGAGCATCTGTTTTATATTAGACGACCAACAAACAGGTTGTCAGCACTGCCCTCCCCTTCTCACCCTCTCCCCCTCTCTCTCTCATGTTTATCTTCCTGTAGCAGTAACATCTCAACCTCTCTCTCTGTCTCATGTTTATCTTACTGTGGCGGTAACACCAAATAATAATACCAAATAATAACAATAACACCAAATAACCTAATCTTCCACAATAACTCTTGAGCACTATTATAATCCCATTAGTATGATTTAACCTCTTGAGTACTATGATTTAACCTTTGAATACGATGAGTTTGCACACCTTGAGTACGATGACATAACCGCCTTGAGTACGAGGACTTGAACACCAATACGGCTGTACTCTACACACCACCTCATTTCCGTCACTAATATAACAGCAAAAATATATATTATTAAGACCAGACTTTGCTATCTTCCTCTTCCTTCCTGTCAAACACACACACACACACACCGACTCCTGGGTGTACCGTCTAGCTCAGTGTTTTTAAAACTTTTTTTACTGCGACCCACAGCCTGAACAACAATTTGAATTGCGACCCATTAAACCTAAGTGTAATGATATGAAATGAGTAAATCAAAGACAAACACTGCTCTCCTTGCAGTCGCTTCCTAGACTGTGGAGTGTACATTACGATAACCAAGCCTAAATTATGGTGCATTTATTTTTATTTTCTTATTTATTTTCGCGACCCATTTTATTTTTTTTCTTATTTATTTTCGCGACCCATTTTTATTTTGCGACCCAATTTATTTATTTCGCGACCCACAGAAGGGTCGGGACCCATAGTTTGAAAACCCCTGCTAGAGGCGGGTGGTACGAGTGTAGAGGTAAGAAGTTAGACAAGGCTCCACACCTGAACTTTCTGAACTTGACAGGTGCGGAACTGAACACTGGGCAATTCTAGGTCAGGGTTGGTTAGCTCGATACACGGAACCATTCGCGTTAAAAAAAAATTATATATAAACACTTTTAGTTACGATACAGAATTTACAGTTATAGATTAGCAAGAGAAATTGCTCACCCAATGATTAGATACCCGAGTTCATATCGCCTAAAGTGCAGTGTACTTAATATTGGAAGAACAAATACTGTCTATGTATACAGCCTTAACAATATCAACCTAGAGAAGTCGACTTGTGAAAGAGACTTAGGGGTACTTGTAAGTCCGGACCTACGACAAACAGTGCGTTAATGTTCGAAATAAGGCAAAAGGTATTAGGTTTTATATCTAGAAGTGTAAGTAATCAGAGGGCAGAGGTCATATTGCAACTATATCTTGCGCTAGTCAGGCCACACCTCGATATGCGGTTCAGTTCTGGTGCCCTTACTATAGAATGTATATCAATTCACTGGAGTCGGTGCAGCGAAGAATGACGAAAATGATTCCGGGACTTAGAAACCTTCCATATCAGGATAGGTTAAAGAAACTTAACTTGCATTCCCTAGAAAGACGAAGAGTGCGGGGAGACATGATAGAAGTATTTAAGTGGGTGAAAGGAATCAATAAAGGGGATCTAGATAAAGTTCTTATCATATCCGAGCAGGATAGGACTCCTAGCAACGGATTTAAGTTGGATAGGTTTAGGAGGGAAATAAGAAGGAACTGGTTCACAAATAGGGTGATGGACGAGTGGAACAAGCTTAGCAAACTTTGTAGTAAGTGATGGAATGCTGGAAAGTTCCAAAAGGAGGCCTATTGCAGACTCCTTATTTTCTATGTTCTTAACATACCGCCTAACTAAAGTAACCTAAACTGACGTGAATTAAATCAAATCAAACGCTAAATTAACCCCCCCCCCCCACAGGTATCAGGTAGCGTTAAGGTGCTGAAGCTATCGGTAACATTACGCTGTGGGTGACTCGTCTTCATGTGATCCATCTTACCTCCCATCACCGATTTAAATTATAAACACTCACTAAAAAAAAAGAATTTAAATAATATCAATTAAATCCTAAGTTAAACTTCACCTTCACCGCCTTCTGCTGGGGGGTACCTTTGGGTGGGGGGTGGGGAGCCGTCCTCCGTCACCAATCATTTTACGTTATATCAATAAACTCTTTCCTCAACAAAATATCATATATTATTTACCTTGAATATTATCTTCTAATCCTCCAGGAACACGATGGAAGCCTCGAGGAGGACTTGTACTCGGTAGGGAAGGCTCGAGGACCACAAAGTTTCCTAGTAACACTCATGGCGGGTCAGCACTAATGTCTCAAGAATAATTAATGGATCCTACTCCCAGCCAGTGTTACCATACCACCCATACACATCCCTAAACCCACCACAAACGACTATCATAATTCTGATTATTCAAATGTAAAAAGAAAACTACTTCGACTTATAATATTAATCGTTAAATTCAACTTGAAAAAGCTACATATATGTAAATATCAGGAGAGAAAAAGCTTTAATTATTTATTTATACGAACATGAAACTAAAATAAATTCACTCAATGGACGTCAAATCAATACTATTATTATTTATGGAAGTCTGTGTATATTAATATTAAAATAATAAAATATAATAATCTACAAAATAATAATAATAAAATAAATAAAATACTTTACATAAACGTGATCCCGTTGATATTTTTAATTTACGAACGGAGGCGAAGCAACATTATGTCTCAACAATAAACTAAAAACACCATTACAAAACAGAAAAATATAAACAAAATACAGTAATCAGTAGTACAACTAACCTGGTGTAGAGTCTGGCGTAACTATCGTATTTTTTTTTTAATTTGCGACTAGAAAATTGACCAGGCAGCCGAGGACGAGATATGGCAACAGTGTGTCTGAGGCGGGAAACTAGCATTGTTTTGGTCATTCTAATATCCACTAAACCTCTTATTTCACCATTATAAAGTAAATATTTCACCATTTTAAACACTCATATATAAACTAAATTAAATATATAACATTTATAAAGTTTATAAACGCATATAAGAAGGATATTTACGTTTGCATTGAAAAAAAAAATGTTTTACGTTAACCACTCATTCCATCATTCCCGTGTTCAAATTTTCTTCGTTAAATATACGACTCAACAAACACCTAACGCTTTTTAAACTTATATATATAATCTGATACTAAATGATATATAATAGAATCATAACCATACTAGGATTAAACATAGGCTGTATTTAATTTACCAGGGTCCATTCATTGTTCTTTAAGCGCTCTTGTTGTTGACTGTTTGGAATCGAGTTATATAAACAAATCATTATTATTTATCATATCCAACCTTATATAAAAGTAACATAGGAGTTATTTATTATGTAAAAGTAATATAGTTTTGTTATTTTAAAAGTAATATTAGTAGTTAATAGGAAGATAGAATAGACAACACATTATATATTGAATCACGTTGAAGAATATTCATCCTTATCTCTCGTGACGATAAGGTCTTTAAGCCGCGTTCCAATACTTACAAGAAACGGCGTATAGACTTACAGACAGACAGCAACAGAACACTTGAAAGAGATTACTTACTTTCTCCCAAGTTACTTGAGACGAGGGTTTAGGGAGGAGCACCCTCTTGGAACGCCGTCTTGCTCCTAATTAATACAACTCTAAGGATGTGTTTGGCATGCCAGCTTTTCAGATAGTGAAGCCGGTGGAGGTCTGGATCCTATCCCGATCTTGGGCCCTCGAGCGCCCTGACAGAAGGTCCTCTCTGGCCTGTCACGAGGGTCATGCCATATGTCAAAACACAGGTCTGCCTTACAACGCTAAGAGGGGAAGGTGGCTGGCGTCTCACCACCACCACTAATGCCCCCTGATACTACTCTTTAGCCCACACACACACACACCAGGTCCACACGCCTGAGTAAGGCTCGTTTAGGCCTTCCACTTGCCCGTTTGAGGATCACGGGAAAGGTATATATGACTCCCACATGCCTGGGTAAGGCTCATGATACCAAGGCCTCCATCACGCCCGGTGAGGCTCACATAGGCCTCCTCACGCCCGTTAAGACTCACATAGGCCTAGTGAGCTGTAGAATTGTTTACTCTGCTCGTGTTAAATGTGTAAGGCAGTTTAGTGTTAAGTTTGGTGCCGTTTGTTGTAAATGATTCAAACTCTCGACTCTTCTGTTGTTGTTGTTTTCTTTGTTTTTTGTTTCTCTTTTTATTGATCTTCGAGTCTTGACTTGTTCTTGTAACTACATGTACGCGTCGATGAGAGAGAGAGAGAGAGTTGGTTAGTTTTGTCTCTCTTCCCACAACACAGTCAGGGGGGCAGCACTACGTCACTCATCACCCGTCTAAAAATTACTGTTTATAATTCCTTGTAACTTTCAACGTAAGATATATGACGAAATTATTACATCATCATAACATAAAACGACTCAAAATGAAGACCGTTTTATTCCCTGGAAATTAAAGCCTCTTGCCCCCTTGACACTTCTTTCGTGGCTAATTCCTTTTTTTTTTTACTTACCGTGAACACAGAGATGGTAAGAGCCTTCAAGAACGGCCGATGAATCATTGAGCGAGGGGCGTAGAGACCACCAGTAATTGTGGAGATGAAATATGATATCGCGAGTAATGACCCATTATTGAGTCTCTTATGGCTACAAGGCTCTCCCTCACTACCTCGTAAAACCTCCAAGTTGGCCTCTTTTACCCCGCCAACTTCAAATATTCTGTCTTCATTACATATCTGCTTCATCAGTCTGTAGAATATTCTCTGTCCATCACCTCTCTCTTTACTACCTGCATCTTGTAACTCAACTGCTCCCTCGACCACACACACACACACACACATTTCGTCTTGCCGTTGTTGCTGTTGACTAGTGACTATAACTTAATGATCCCACTAGAGTGAGTGTAGTGTAGGATAGATCTGTGGAACGATGGACATACAACTCTGAAATACATCTTGATTCTCTTGTTCCCGTGTCTGAATCACCGCTGTTACCTCATAATTGATCGTTAATGAGAATATTTGCGTTTGCATTCGGTCATAAAATAAGACACTGTTTCTTTATGGAATTGAATTACGTTTTACATCCCCCCCCCCCCCCCCAAGTCCTCGTTTGCTGGTTAGTTAACGTCTAGTCTGTGGGTTCTCATGGTTCAGTCACTAAACCTTTCATGTCTCGAAAACATCGTAACTCACTTAATTGTTTACCTACTGTACACGAAACGCTGACAACCTTTCCGTCCCTACTTCTCTACTTCCCTCCCTCCATCCCCCCTCCCTACCCCCTTCCCCTAACCCCCTTTACCTCCCTCCCTACCTCTTCCCCAACTCTTGCCAGCCTCCGGAGACCTTCTCATCTCACACACCCTAACATTCTCGACATACTTCTCTCCTACTCGTCAACTTTCAGTGACTTCACCATCCTCTCTCCCTACCGTCACCTCCTCTCTTCTTTACCATCATCCACCATCTTCACAATACATTCTCTACTACTTCATCCGTTTCTCATCCTCCACTGAGCTCGTCTCTTGCCAGCTCCTGGACCTCTCTGATGCTGAACTTTATGTTCCTTCAGTTCTATTACAATATAAATTTATATTTTATTTATCTTAGTGTTTCCCTGTTGTCTCTAAACTCAGCTACTAAAGCCGTCTACCCTGGGAGTGATTTACGGTTAACAAATTTATTGGCAAAGCTTGGAGTTCAGTTTGCCTATACTGAGTAATTCAGTCAAGCCTTGACACTGAGGGTGCTATCACTGTTCACTGCCACACAGGACAGGTTTATATACAGTAGAAGTCATATTCTATTTGAGGACTAAAATCAATGTGGGCTAGCAGCAAATTTTGGATGGACAGCAAGAATGTCCCCAAGCACCCCTGAATGTATACATGACCCAGTAGGAACACGAGGAAACAGAATATCTCTTATATGGCCTTCAACCTTCCAGCCCCGAAATCCCTCTAATCTCTACAACCCAAAACTCTCACAAACATAACCAAACAACCTCACAACCTCCATGACAAAGAACTCACCAACTCCTACAACGCCGTGTACTGTAGATAGCATATCCTCAGCAGCTGTTTCCTGGGCCTGGCCAGACCCACCACAGCTCCGCTCGTAATTCCTACCACGTGGACCTGAGTTTATTTTCTCCTCTCCTAACATTTAGACATTGGGACTTTTATGATTAAATATTGTTGATGATGACACTGTGCCTCACACAGTCTGTGACCCTTACACACACACACACACCCGGCAATCCTCACATACCCTGTGGTCCTCACATACCCTGTGGCCCTCACATACCCTGTGGCCCTCACATACCCAGCAGCCCTCACACACCCTGTGCCTCACACAGTTTGTGACCCTTACACACACACACACACCCGGCATTCCTCACATACCCTGTGGTCCTCACATACCCTGTGGCCCTCACATACCCTGTGGCCCTCACATACCCTGTGGCCCTCACATACCCTGCGGCCCTCACACACCCTGTGGTCCTCACACACCCGGTGGCCCTCACACACCCAGTGGCCCTCACACATCTTCACACAACCGGTGGCCCTCACACACCCTGTGGCCTTCACACACCCTGTGCCTCACACACACCCTGTGACACACACACACACACACACACACACACACCCGGCATTCCTCACATACCCTGTGGCCCTCACATACCCGGTGGCCCTTATATACCCGGTGGCCCTTATATACCCGGTGGCCCTTATTTACCCGGTGGCCCTCACATACCCTGTAGCCCTCACACATCCGGATGCTTTCACACACCCGGTGGCCCTCACACACCCAGCGGCCCTCACACACCCTGTGGTCCTCAGACACCCGGTAGCCCTCACACATCCGGATGCCTTCACACACCCGGTGGCCCTCACACACCCAGTGGCCCTCACACACCCAGCGGCCCTCACACACCCTGTGGTCCTCACACACCCGGTGGCCCTCACACACCCGGATGCCTTTACACACCCGGTGGCCCTCACACACCCAGTGGCCCTCACACACCCTGTGGTCCTCACACACCCGGTGGCCCTCACACACATTGTGGCCTTCACACACCCTGTGGCGCTCACACACCCTATGGCCCTCACACACCCTGTGACCTTCACACACCCTGTGCCTCACACACAGTCTGTGACCCTTACACACACACACACACACACACACACACCCGGCAATCCTCACATACCCTGTGGTCCTCACACACCCGGTGGCCCTCACACACCCAGTGGCCCTCACACATCTTCACACAACCGGTGGCCCTCACACACCCTGTGGCCTTCACACACCCTGTGCCTCACACACACCCTGTGACACACACACACACACACACACCCGGCATTCCTCACATACCCTGTGGCCCTCACATACCCGGTGGCCCTTATATACCCGGTGGCCCTTATATACCCGGTGGCCCTCACATACCCTGTAGCCCTCACACATCCGGATGCCTTCACACACCCGGTGGCCCTCACACACCCAGCGGCCCTCACACACCCTGTGGTCCTCAGACACCCGGTGGCCCTCACACATCCGGATGCCTTCACACACCCGGTGGCCCTCACACACCAAGTGGCCCTCACACACCCTGTGGTCCTCACACACCCTGTGGTCCTCACACACCCGGTGGCCCTCACACACCCGGATGCCTTTACACACCCGGTGGCCCTCACACACCCAGTGGCCCTCACACACCCTGTGGTCCTCACACACCCGGTGGCCCTCACACACATTGTGGCCTTCACACACCCTGTGGCGCTCACACACCCTATGGCCCTCACACACCCTGTGACCTTCACACACCCTGTGCCTCACACACAGTCTGTGACCCTTACACACACACACACACACACACACACACACACACACACACACATGGCATTCCTCACATACCCTGTGGCCCTCACATACCATGTGGCTCTCACATACCCTGTGGTCCTCACACACCCTGTGACCTTCATACACCCTGTGCCTCACACACAGTCTGTGACCCTTACACACACACACACACACACACACACACACCCCCGGCATTCCTCACATACCCTGTGGTCCTTACACACCCGGTGGCCCTCACACACCCAGTGGCCCTCACACATCTTCACACAACCGGTGGCCCTCACACACCCTGTGGCCTTCACACACCCTGTGCCTCACACACACCCTGTGACATACACACACACACACACACACACCCGGCATTCCTCACATACCCTGTGGCCCTCACATACCCGGTGGCCCTTATATACCCGGTGGCCCTTATATACCCGGTGGCCCTCACATACCCTGTAGCCCTCACACATCCGGATGCCTTCACACACCCGGTGGCCCTCACACACCCAGCGGCCCTCACACGCCCTGTGGTCCTCAGACACCCGGTGGCCCTCACACATCCGGATGCCTTCACACACCCGGTGCCCTCACACACCCAGTGGCCCTCACACACCCTGTGGTCCTCACACACCCGGTGGCCCTCACACACCCGGATGCCTTCACACACCCTGTGGGCCTCACATAACCCTGTGGGCCTCACATAACCCTATGGGCCTCACATAACCCTGTGGGCCTCACATAACCCTGTGGGCCTCACATAACCCTGTGGGCCTCACATAACCCTATGGGCCTCACATAACCCTGTGGGCCTCACATAACCCTATGGGCCTCACATAACCCTATGGGCCTCACATAACCCTATGGGCCTCACATAACCCTGTGGGCCTCACATAACCCTGTGGGCCTCACATAACCCTGTGGGCCTCACATAACCCTGTGGGCCTCACATAACCCAGTGGGCCTCACATGACCCTGTGGGCCTCACATGACCCTATGGGCCTCACATAACCCTGTGGGCCTCACATAACCCTGAGGGCCTCACATAACCCTGTGGGCCTCACATAACTCTATGGGCCTCACATAACCCTGTGGGCCTCACATTAACCCTGTGGGCCTCACATAACCCTGTGGGCCTCACATAACCCTGTGGGCCTCACACAACCATGTGGGCCTCACATAACCATGTGGGCCTCACATAACCCTGTGGGCCTCACATAACCCTGTGGGCCTCACATAACCCTGTGGGCCTCACATAACCCTGTGGGCCTCACATAACCATGTGGGCCTCACATAACTCTGTGGGCCTCACATAACCATGTGGGCCTCACATAACCCTGTGGGCCTCACATTAACCCTGTGGGCCTCACATAACCCTGTGGGTCTCACATAACCCTGTGGGCCTCACGCAACCATGTGGGCCTCACATAACCATGTGGGCCTCACATAACCCTATGGGCCTCACATAACCCTGTGGGTCTCACATAACCCTGTGAGCCTCAAACAACCATGTGGGCCTCACATAACCCTGTGGGCCTCACATAACCCTGTGGGCCTCACATAACTCTGTGGGCCTCACATAACCCTGTGGGCCTCACATAACCCTATGGGCCTCACATAACCCTATGGGCCTCACATAACCCAATGGGCCTCACATAACTCTGTGGGCCTCACATAACCCTATGGGCCTCACATAACCCTGTGGGCCTCACATAACCCTGTGGGCCTCACATAACCCTATGGGCCTCACATAACCCTGTGGGCCTCACATAACCCTGTTGGCCTCACACAACCATGTGGGCCTCACATAACCCTGTGGGCCTCACATAACCCTGTGGGCCTCACATAACCCTATGGGCCTCACATAACCCTGTGGGCCTCACATAACCCTGTTGGCCTCACATAACCCTGTGGGCCTCACACAACCATGTGGGCCTCACATAACCCTGTGGGCCTCACATAACCCTGTGGGCCTCACATAACCCTGTGGGCCTCACATAACCCTATGGGCCTCACATAACCTGTGGGCCTCACATAACTCTGTGGGCCTCACATAACCCTGTGGGCCTCACATAACCCTGTGGGCCTCACATAACCCTATGGGCCTCACATAACCCTATGGGCCTCACATAACTCTGTGGGCCTCACATAACCCTATGGACCTCACATAACTCTGTGGGCCTCACATAACCCTGTGGGCCTCACATAACTCTGTGGGCCTCACATAACCCTATGGGCCTCACATAACCCTATGGACCTCACATAACCCTGTGGGCCTCACATAACTCTGTGGGCCTCACATAACCCTGTGGGCCTCACATAACTCTGTGGGCCTCACATAACCCTGTGGGGCCTCACATAATCCTGTGGGGCCTCACATAACCCTGTGGGCCTCACATAACCCTATGGGCCTCACATAACCCTGTGGGCCTCACATAACCCTGTGGGCCTCACATAACCCTATGGGCCTCACAAAACTCTGTGGGCCTCACATAACCCTGTGGGCCTCACATAACCCTATGGACCTCACATAACTCTGTGGGCCTCACATAACCCTATGGGCCTCACATAACCCTATGGGCCTCACATAATCCTGTGGGCCTCACATAACCCTATGGGCCTCACATAACCCTGTGGGCCTCACATAGTACATCATAGTTATTTATTTTAGTTGAGTAAATTTTCTCGGGATATGAAGGATAAAAATGGTGTGTGTGTGTGTGTGTGTGTGTGTGTTATAATCTTAAAGCGTTCACGTATATGTAAAAGCTTGTAAACCCGGACCATTACGCTCACCATCACCATTAAAACTCACCATCACCTCTTCTCTTATATCTCACCATCATTCCTTTTAGCTATCTTTTTTATCATTACTTCTTCATTCATACTTCAGTGGTGCACCAGTAACCCTTCACCAGTGAATAGTTCCTCCAGTCACCTCACCATCATTTCACCATATCACCATTCTCATCGTTACCTCACTGTGGCCTTCCCAAGAACTTCACCATCTCTTTTACTATCACCATCACCTCACCATTACTTCACCATAACACCAGGGTCCGTTGCTACCCACACGATGACGTCACCATCTGCAACGAGGACAATTTTTCTACTCCATGTCCGGTGCTTCTGGCTCGTGTGAGTAACCATAGTGTAGGTGTAGACAGCGGTGGTGAGAGAAAATAGTGTAGGCCTCTCCATTGTGGGTGAGAGACACTCATAATATTTAAAGTGTTTACCATGGAAGCTGTGACCCCCCCCCCCCCTAGTTCGCCAGGCCACCGCCAGGGGGACATTGATCAACATTCCAGAAGTTGTATTTATGTTACTTGTGGTATTTTTGCAGTTTTTCTTCAATAATTGATTTATTTTCGCAGTTCTTAACGTGATTTTAAACTCAAATAGCAGAGTTACCGTGGCGCTGTTGTTTATAACTGTTTGGTATTCTTTTGTATGTGTTTTGGTATAGGTTCTTGCAAAATTTCTTCATGATTCACGACACTCATACACACGACAGTCAAACACGCACACACAAGTGTATCTTGAGTTAGTAGCCAAGATTGGCTGTAAAAGGGCCATACACAGCTTCAATACAATTGTAACTCTGTTATTGGAGTGTTAATTCGTACAAATCCTGAGAAAAACTACGAAAATATATGAATTATTAAAGAAAAACAACAAAACCACCTTCATAAAAGCCGACAGTAGACCCTGGCGGTGGCCTGACGAACTACGTCTAGCACCGCCGGGAGCAGTTCGAGGCTGGGCCCAGCCAGTTGCTTTTTTTTTTAATGGGAATTAGCCCACCCGGGCACAGATCAAACGACCCACAACGGGGCCGGGGGGGGGGGGGGGGGGGGGGGGCGAAAAAGGAACAGAAATAAATTTAAAATATAGAAGAAAAAGGTTATACTGTGTTAATGTACACCAGGAGGAGGGTTTCTGTTTACTGGGGTTGGCGTCTCTTGGTGCCGCAGTAGGTGATTGGTGCTTTGGTAGAGTTAGTTTGTCTAACTGTCTCTGTCCGTCTGTCTCTCAGTCTCTGTCTGTCTTTGTATCTCTGTTTGTCTGTCCGTCAGTCTGTCTCTGTCTGCCAGTCTATTTTTACAATGTCTGTCACTGTCTGTCTGTGTCTGTGTTTGTCTCGTTCTGTCTCAGCCTCTCTGTCTTTCCACTATGTCGGTCTCTGGCTGTCTGTTCTGTCTCTCTGTCTGTCTGTCTCTCTGTCTGTTTTTTGTTGAAGGGAGTTGTTGAGTTAGGTTGTTTTTATTGAGAGGGTTGTCGCTGAGGTTGGGTATGGAGAATTGTAAGTATTTCTGTGGGGCTTTGTCTGGGGGGGGGGGGGGGGTGTTGCTGTGTTTGGAGGTTGGTTGGAATTTTATTTTATTGTATTTATTTATTATTTTATTTTACTTTTTATTTTTTTATTTATTAATTTATTTATTTATTTTTATTTTGTTAATTATTTATTTATTTTTTGTTGGGGGGCGGGGGGGGGGGGGGCGGTGGTCGGGTATGTTGATTTATAGGATAGGATTCCTTAGGGAGGATTTGTAGACAGACAGACAAACAGACAGTTAGAAAAACAGACAGACGGACGGACACAGACAGACAGACATTAAACAGACAGACACACAGAAACAGACAGAAACCGTCAGACAAACGGACAAACACACCGAAAGACACAGACAGAAAAAGACATACAGACAGACAAACAGACGAGCGGAGACAGACAGACAAACAGAGGCAGACAGGGAGAGACAGACAATCTTGGCTAATAACTCAAGATAAAGAAGGAATCGCCGTAAATAAGAAGGTCCGGCGCTCTTCTCAGGCTCGACCGCTGTCACCCAAACTGAAACAGACAAAACATAGACTAACATATAGACGAAAGAGACAGACAGACAGAAAAACAGAGGCAGAAAATCAGAAAGACAGACAGAGATCGATATTGTGAGACAGACTGCCAGAAACAGTCAGACACAGAGACACAGATAGATGGGGGATGGGGGGATTCCACACCCTTCCCAGTCGGTGGGTCCTGATACCTTACCGTACACCACCTACACCACCATACCCAATACTACACCACCCACTACACCCCCACTACACCACCATACCCAATACTACACCACCCACTACACCACCATACCCCACACTACACCACCCTACACACACACTTCCCAGTCGGTGGGTCCTGATACCTTACCGTACACCACCCTACACCACCATACCCCATACTACACCACCCACTACACCCTCACTACACCACCATACCCCACACTACACCACCCAATACACCACCCTACACACACTTCCCAGTCGGTGGGTCCTGATACCTTACCGTACACCACCCTACACCACCATACCCCATACTACACCACCCACTACACCCTCACTACACCACCATATCCCACACTACACCACCCACTACACCACCCTACACACACACTTCCCAGTCGGTGGGTCCTGATACCTTACCGTACACCACCCTACACCACCCACTACACCCTCACTACACCACCATATCCCACACTACACCACCCACTACACCACCCTACACACACACTTCCCAGTCGGTGGGTCCTGATACCTTCTGTCGGCGCCTGACGGATTGTACCATTCTCCACTTCCTGGGAAGGATGTGGATTCCCTCTCCTCATCCCCCACTCCCCATCATCCCTCTCACCCCACCCACCCCTTCATCCTCTCCATTCCCCACCTCCCAGGATGGGTGAGAGGATGATGGGTGTGGGTGGGTGGTTATAGTCGGGATGTCCTACACCCCCAATACACCACCCTACACCACCCTACCCAACACTACCCTATTTTATGACGTATTATTTGTGCTGTCTGATGTCTCAATTATATTAATCATTTAAGTTAAATAAAAACACCAAAAGAATCGAACGACCCAGCAAAAACCGCTACGACCCACCCCACCTCAACGAACCCAACGACCCACCGCAACGCAACGAACCCAACGACCCACCGCAACGCAACGAACCCAACGACCCACCGCATCGCAACGATCCACAAAATTTTTTTTAATTTTTTTATTTTTTTATTTTTTTTTATTTTTTTTTTAGTACACCACCCACTACACTACCCTCTCATCCCACCCACCCCGTCATCCTCTAACCCTTCCCAGTCAGTGGTTCTTGGTACCTTCTGTTGTTGGCTGACGGATGGTACCATTCCCCACCTCCCAGGATGGGTGAGAGGTTGATGGGTGTGGGTGGGGGGTTATAGTCGGGATGTCCTACCCTACCTAACCTTACCTTACCTTACACCACCCCACACCACCCTACCCAACACTTCACCACCCACTGCACCACACCACCCAACACCTACCCGAGAGTTTAGTTAGTAAGTGATGAACTGGCTTGGCCTTGCCTCGATCTGGGACTGGAGGAGCTAGATAGAGGTACTTACTTTGTCGTGTCACAGGCAGGGGAATTACTATCGACTTTTTGGAAGGTCTATTTATGTTACATTAGCTGTTTTTCCTGTTTTTCTTTAATAATTCATATATTTACGCAGTCAACCTCCAAAAGTAGACGTTTATTAACATAGAGATATAATGGGGCACTCCGTACAACATTCAAGCTATATGGGCGTGTATGACTTGTCTTCTTGTGTACATGACTCGTATGTGTGTGTGCGGGTATGACTGTCTTGTGCATATGACTGCCATGTATGTGTGTGTATGACTATCTTGTTGTGTACATGACTGTCGTGTGTGCGTGTATGACTGTCTTGTTGTGCATATGACTGCCATGTTTGTGCGTGTATGACTATCTTGTTGTGTACATGACTGTCGTGTGTGTGTGTGTGTGTGTGTTTGACTTTCTTGTTGTGTACATGACTGTCGTTTGTGTGCGTGTATGACTGTCGTTTGTGTGCGTGTATGACTGTCTAGTGCATATGACTGCCATGTATGTGTGTGTATGACTATCTTGTTGTGTACATGACTGTCGTGTGTGCGTGTATGACTGTCTTGTTGTGCATATGACTGCCATGTATGTGTGTGTATGACTATCTTGTTGTGTACATGACTGTCGTGTGTGCGTGTATGACTGTCTTGTTGTGCATATGACTGCCATGTATGTGCGTGTATGACTATCTCAAAATATTTCCAGTTTACAGCTTCTAACTTTACGGGGGAACTATGGCAACAGGTGTATACCGAAGTCTCATTTCGTTTCTTATTACTCAGAACAAACAGTGGGAACTCTAATTAACGGACTATATGGAGAAGAAAATCCGTTAAATCAAGAGCGGGAGAACAACAAGATTAATGGAAGATGGATAAAGTGAGTGGGATAAAGATCAAATAAATGAGAGGAGAATACAATAAGTGGGAGGATAACAGGGTGGATAAGGTGAGTGGGAGGAGGAGGACAATATAGACAGGAAGATAGAGGAGATAACAAGGACGAGTGGGAAGAAGACAAGATGACAAGGAAGAGTAAAACTAGTGTAAGATTCTCTTGTGTGTGTGTGTGTGTGTGTGTGTGTGTGTGTTATAATCTTAAAGCGTTCACGTATATGTAAAAGCTTGTAAACCCGGACCATTACGCTCACCATCACCATTAAAACTCACCATCATCACCTCTTCTCTTATATCTCACCATCATTCCTTTTAGCTATCTTTTTTATCATTACTTCTTCATTCATACTTCAGTGGTGCACCAGTAACCCTTCACCAGTGAATAGTTCCTCCAGTCACCTCACCATCATTTCACCATATCACCATTCTCATCGTTACCTCACTGTGGCCTTCCCAAGAACTTCACCATCTATTCACCATCTCTTTTACTATCACCATCACCTCACCATTACTTCACCATAACACCAGGGTCCGTTGCTACCCACACGATGACGTCACCATCTGCAACGAGGACAATTTTTCTACTCCATGTCCGGTGCTTCTGGCTCGTGTGAGTAACCATAGTGTAGGTGTAGACAGCGGTGGTGAGAGAAAATAGTGTAGGCCTCTCCATTGTGGGTGAGAGACACTCATAATATTTAAAGTGTTTACCATGGAAGCTGTGACCCCCCCCCCCCCCCTAGTTCGCCAGGCCACCGCCAGGGGGACATTGATCAACATTCCAGAAGTTGTATTTATGTTACATGTGGTATTTTTGCAGTTTTTCTTCAATAATTGATTTATTTTCGCAGTTCTTAATGTGATTTTAAACTCAAATAGCAGAGTTACCGTTTCGCTGTTGTTTATAACTGTTTGGTATTCTTTTGTATGTGTTTTGGTATAGGTTCTTGCAAAATGTCTTCATGATTCACGACACTCATACACACGACAGTCAAACACGCACACACAAGTGTATCTTGAGTTAGTAGCCAAGATTGGCTGTAAAAGGGCCACACACAGCTTCAATACAATTGTAACTCTGCTATTGGAGTATAAATTCAAACAAATTTTGAGAAAAACTACGAAAATATATGAATTATTAAAGAAAAACAACAGAACCACCTTCAGAAAAGCCGACAGTAGACCCTGGCGGTGGCCTGACGAACTACGTCTAGCACCGCCGGGACCAGTTCGAGGCTGGGCCCAGCCAGTTGCTTTTTTTTTTTTAATGGGAATTAGCCCACCCGGGCACAGATCAAACGACCCACAACGGGCCTGGAGGGGGGGGGGGGGCGAAAAAAAGAACAGAAATAAATTTAAAATATAGAAGAAAAAGGTTATACTGTGTTAATGTACACCAGGAGGAGGGTTTCTGTTTACTGGGGTTGGCGTCTCTTGGTGCCGCAGTAGGTGATTGGTGCTTTGGTAGAGTTAGTTTGTCTAACTGTCTCTGTCCGTCTGTCTCTCAGTCTCTGTCTGTCTTTGTATCTCTGTTTGTCTGTCCGTCAGTCTGTCTCTCTGTCTGCCAGTCTATTTTTACAATGTCTGTCACTGTCTGTCTGTGTCTGTGTTTGTCTCGTTCTGTCTATCTGTCTGTCTCAGTCTCTCTGTCTTTCCACTATGTCGGTCTCTGGCTGTATGTTCTGTCTCTCTGTCCGTCTGTCTGTCTTTCTGTCTGTTTTTTGTTGAAAGGAGTTGTTGAGTTAGGTTGTTTTTATTGAGAGGGTTGTCGCTGAGGTTGGGTATGGAGAATTGTCAGTATTTCTGTGCGGCTTTGTCTGGGGGGAGGGGGGCGGTGGTCGGGTATGTTGATTTATAGGATAGGATTCCTTAGGGAGGATTTGTAGACAGACAGACAAACAGACAGTTAGAAAAACAGACAGACGGACGGACACAGACAGACAGACATTAAACAGACAGACACACAGAAACAGACAGAAACCGTCAGACAAACGGACAAACACCGAAAGACACAGACAGACAAACAGACGAGCGGAGACAGACAGACAGACAGTCAGAGGCAGACAGGGAGAGACAGACAATCTTGGCTAATAACTCAAGATAAAGAAGGAATCGCCGTAAATAAGAAGGTCCGGCGCTCTTCTCAGGCTCGACCGCTATCACCCAAACTGAAACAGACAAAACATAGACTAACATATAGACGAAAGAGACAGACAGACAGAAAAACAGAGGCAGAAAATCAGAAAGACAGACAGAGATCGATATTGTGAGACAGACTGGCAGAAACACTCAGACACAGAGACAGATGGATGGGGGATGGGGGGATTCCACACCCTTCCCAGTCGGTGGGTCCTGATACCTTCCGTTGCCAACTACCGGATGGTGCCATTCTCCACCTCCCAGGATGGGTGTGGATGGGGGATGGGGGGATTCCACACCCTTCCCAGTCGGTGGGTCCTGATACCTTACCGTACACCACCTACACCACCATACCCAATACTACACCACCCACTACACCCCCACTACACCACCATACCCAATACTACACCACCATACCCCACACTACACCACCCTACACACACACTTCCCAGTCGGTGGGTCCTGATACCTTACCGTACACCACCCTACACCACCATACCCCATACTACACCACCCACTACACCCTCACTACACCACCATACCCCACACTACACCACCCACTACACCACCCTACACACACTTCCCAGTCGGTGGGTCCTGATACCTTACCGTACACCACCCTACACCACCATACCCCATACTACACCACCCACTACACCCTCACTACACCACCATATCCCACACTACACCACCCACTACACCACCCTACACACACACTTCCCAGTCGGTGGGTCCTGATACCTTCTGTCGGCGCCTGACGGATTGTACCATTCTCCACTTCCTGGGAAGGATGTGGATTCCCTCTCCTCATCCCCCACTCCCCATCATCCCTCTCACCCCACCCACCCCTTCATCCTCTCCATTCCCCACCTCCCAGGATGGGTGAGAGGATGATGGGTGTGGGTGGGTGGTTATAGTCGGGATGTCCTACACCCCCAATACACCACCCTACACCACCCTACCCAACACTACCCTATTTTATGACGTATTATTTGTGCTGTCTGATGTCTCAATTATATTATTCATTTAAGTTAAATAAAAACACCAAAAGAATCGAACGACCCAGCAAAAACCGCTACGACCCACCCCACCTCAACGAACCCAACGACCCACCGCAACGCAACGAACCCAACGACCCACCGCAACGCAACGATCCACAAAATTTTTTTTAATTTTTTATTTTTTTTTTATTTTTTTTTTAGTACACCACCCACTACACTACCCTCTCATCCCACCCACCCCGTCATCCTCTAACCCTTCCCAGTCAGTGGTTCTTGGTACCTTCTGTTGTTGGCTGACGGATGGTACCATTCCCCACCTCCCAGGATGGGTGAGAGGTTGATGGGTGTGGGTGGGGGGTTATAGTCGGGATGTCCTACCCTACCTAACCTTACCTTACCTTACACCACCCCACACCACCCTACCCAACACTTCACCACCCTTCACCACGCACTGCACCACACCACCCAACACCTACCCGAGAGTTTAGTTAGTAAGTGATGAACTGGCTTGGCCTTGCCTCGATCTGGGACTGGAGGAGCTAGATAGAGGTACTTACTTTGTCGTGTCACAGGCAGGGGAATTACTATCGACTTTTTGGAAGGTCTATTTATGTTACATTAGCTGTTTTTCCTGTTTTTCTTTAATAATTCATATATTTACGCAGTCGACCTCCAAAAGTAGACGTTTATTAACATAGAGATATAATGGGGCACTCCGTACAACATTCAAGCTATGTGGGCGTGTATGACTTGTCTTCTTGTGTACATGACTCTCGTGTGTGTGTGTGTGCGTGTATGACTGTCTTGTGCATATGACTGCCATGTATGTGTGTGTATGACTATCTTGTGTATATGTCTGTTGGATTCTCAAGTCTTTGTCCACTAAATTCCCTCACCTAAACCTTCTCCATTACCACACCCCTCATCCCCCACCCTCCACCCTCACCCCGCCAACCCCCACCCCCCACCCTCACTCCCCCCACCCTTACCCCCAAATGGCGCATTCATCTACTGTAAGTCACTCTTTTAAATTGGGGCATTAAAAAACAAAAAAGCGTCAAAACAACAGAGACTCGACCGGCTCACTACCTACCATGTTGATTGCCCGCACAAGATGGACGAACAGACAGAATCTCATAAAAATAAAGTTCTTTTTTTTCGCCCCCCAGGCTCCGTTGTGGGTCGTTTGACCTGTGCCCGGGTTGGCTAATTCCCGTAAAAAAAACCACACACAAGAGAGAGATAGAGAACACAATATCAACTTAGTAAATCCTCCTTCCATTTCATTTCCAGGAACAACTTAGTTCTCCACGAGGTTCACCCGTGGACAGCCATCGTTATTGGAACATGGGGAAATGTCGTCCGGCAACTATTTTTGAAACCAAAAGAAAGAAAATTGATTTGGATGGACATAAAATGTATAAATCTGCAAAGGAATAATATTTGTTATACGATATACTCCATACAGAACAGCACATGCAGAATTGTATTGTTCTTTTTAAAAGCGGTCCATGTTTGTGTACGAAAAATGCCGCCAGCCTCTACTCGCCGTTTATATCCTCCAAATTCGCCTAACCATCATAAAGGTAAGCCTTTAAGATAACTAATACAACTAATTTATGTGTAGAAATGTATTGAAATCAAATTGAACTAAAAAAAAGTCGTAAATGGTCTATTTGAAGAGTGGTGAGAACAGCTTCCTCTGGGATGGTCAATGACGCCCTTTATCAGAATTTATATCGACCCAATTTTCGTAATGAGCGCAATTAATAACAGTCCATCACTACCAAAATAATCATTTCCTTAGTATAATTACTTATTAGCCTAGATTTCATATTTTAATAAGTCCAAATATGCCAGGTAACTAGTGCTAGGTACTTCCCAGGCATGTTTCATTTGTGCATCAGTTTAACCACAATTTGCTACTAATAAGATAAATTCAGTGACCTAAATTCATGTTTTATTTTTATATTTCCTTAGTGACTCGATGTATTACAAAAAAGAACTACTTTACGACTTGTTTGGGCCAACAGTTGGAGTGGTGATATTAATTAACTTTGCCATTCACACTGGTAGAATCAAATGAAGATATATTGGCTTTGTATGTCCATGATTTCAACAAAAATGAATAAGTCCTTCTAAAATAAATGGAATTGATGATATTATTATCTTTTTGGCCATCCAGCGAATTTAATGATTTTAAGTTGACCGATTTTTACAGACAGAGACTGAGAGACAGACGGACAGAGACAGTTAGACAAACTAACTCTACCAAAGCACCAATCACCTACTGCGGCACCAAGAGACGCCAACCCCAGTAAACAGAAACCCTCCTCCTGGTGTACATTAACACAGTATAACCTTTTTCTTCTATATTTTAAATTTGTGGGTCGTTTGATCTGTGCCCGGGTGGGCTAATTCTCATTAAAAAAAAAAAAGCAACTGGCTGGGCCCAGCCTCGAACTGCTCCCGGCGGTGCTAGACGTAGTTCGTCAGGCCACCGCCAGGGGTCTACTGTCGGCTTTTATGAAGGTGGTTTTGTTGTTTTTCTTTAATAATTCATATATTTTCGTAGTTTTTCTCAGGATTTGTATGAATTTATACTCCAATAGCAGAGTTACAATTGTATTGAAGCTGTGTGTGGCCCTTTTACAGCCAATCTTGGCTACTAACTCAAGATACACTTGTGTGTGCGTGTTTGACTGTCGTGTGTATGAGTGTCGTGAATCATGAAGACATTTTGCAAGAACCTATACCAAAACACATACAAAAGAATACCAAACAGTTATAAACAACAGCGCCACGGTAACTCTGCTATTTGAGTTTAAAATCACGTTAAGAACTGCGAAAATAAATCAATTATTGAAGAAAAACTGCAAAAATACCACATGTAACATAAATACAACTTCTGGAATGTTGATCAATGTCCCCCTGGCGGTGGCCTGGCGAACTAGGGGGGGGGGGGGGGGTCACAGCTTCCATGGTAAACACTTTAAATATTATGAGTGTCTCTCATCCCACAATGGAGAGGCCTACACTATTTTCTCTCACCACCGCTGTCTACACCTACACTATGGTTACTCACACGAGCCAGAAGCACCGGACATGGAGTAGAAAAATTGTCCTCGTTGCAGATGGTGACGTCATCGTGTGGGTAGCAACGGACCCTGGTGTTATGGTGAAGTAATGGTGAGGTGATGGTGATAGTAAAAGAGATGGTGAAGTTCTTGGGAAGGCCACAGTGAGGTAACGATGAGAATGGTGATATGGTGAAATGATGGTGAGGTGACTGGAGGAACTATTCACTAGAGGACCGATGCTGGTGAAGGGTTACTGGTGCACCACTGAAGTATGAATCAAGAAGTAATGATAAAAAAGATAGCTAAAAGGAATGATGGTGACGTAATGGTGAGAAGAGGTGATGGTGATTTTTAATGGTGATGGTGAGCGTAATGGTCCGGGTTTACAAGCTTTTACATATACTGTACGTGAACGCTTTAAGATTATAACACACACACACACACACAGCTGACTGGAAGACCTCTTATGTATCACCAGTGCCCAAGTCAACCAGCCCACAATCCTTAAATCAGCTACGACCTATTGCAATCACCCCAATACCCAGCCTAATCTGTGAAAGTTTTTTGTTCGACTGGGCTTATGCTGATATTGCAGGAGTCGTAGACCCTCAGCAATTTGGCAACATGAAAACTTCCTCCACCACTCACTGTCTTGTCAGCTTTCTCGATTACATATACCGCCATCTCGAGAAACGAAAAACGTCTGTAGCTGTCGCCTTCATTGATTTCACTAAAGCGTTCGACCTAGTCGACCACAATATAATCATCAACAAAGCTATTGACCTCGGGCTTCGAAGAAGCCTCATACCATGGCTTACAGACTTCCTCAGTGACCGACGCCAAGCTGTACGCTTCCGAGGGGCTGTCTCCACCTTTCAGTCACTCACCTGTGGCGTCCCCCAAGGCACCAAGATGGGGCCACTCTGCTTCCTTATGCTCATCAATGATGCCCTAAGAGAAACCCCTGCTCGCTGGAAATATGTCGACGACTCCACCATTGGGATCAGCGTCAACAATTCTGCTCCCAACTATACCGCCCTTCAGGATTTATTGAACAGTCTCCAAAACTGGGCTACCAACAACCATGTCACCATCAACCATACCAAGACCATGGTTATGCACATCAACCTCTCCTCCGACATTATCCCACCTCCTTCCATTACTCTAGGTCCGAACACACTCCAGGTTGTAAATTCCACGAAGCTCCTCGGCGTCACCATAGACAACAAACTAAATTGGAAACCACACGTCAATGAAGTTGTCAAATCCTCCAGTTTCCGTCTCCACCTCCTCCACCGACTCAAGTCCCTCGGAGTTCCTGCACACGAGCTCCTCAGTGTTTACACAACATTCATACTTCCCAAGCTCACCTATGCCTCCCCCACCTGGTCTTCCTCCCTAAATGCCACACAACGTAAACACCTAGAAAAAGTGCAAAAGAGGGCATGCAAGATTATTCTCTCCCCCTCCTACTCCACATATCAAGAAGCGCTCAACACACTGACCCTTTCGACTCTCACTGACCATCACCACGACCTCATCTGCAAATTTGGTAAGAAGCTTCTACACCATCCCCGACACCGGCTCCTACTACCACCCGAGGTCCCTTGTCCGAGAATTGCTGTTCGACACCACAACCGCATCCAGCCCATACGTGCACGAACTGATCGCTATAAGAACAGCCCAGTCCCAACCATTGTAAAAATTATCAATAACTTGTAATACTGTAACACTGTCACTATGTTGAAATGAACTGTAGTTTGAGCTTTTCCCCATCTAAGTTATTATATGTCTTATTTGTGTCACTTATGTTACTTGTATATTATTTGTAATTCGTAACCCATTCCCCAAATATGTAACTGTTGTTACGAACCCCTCCACCGATTGTCTTCATCTACCTACCCAGCACCACGAGCAACGCCATCTAGGGACGAAACACGAGTATGGTTCGTCTTAGTTACCACTCCCGGGTTTCCCTTCTCCATATCCTGGTTGTTGCGTCACTTCCGCCTCAGTCTACTTTGTCAGCTCCAATTCGAGGAGAGGACACACTTCACTCTGGGAAGCGACCACAGGATCACCTATCCTGGAAACCTACGGCACAGTGACTATTTACCGTCTTCTACCATACTCAGCCTTGCTCGTCAGCCATCTCAGCTCCTCACTTAAGTATTTGTAATCTTGTATTGCCTCTCCCCCCTCCACATTGCTTCACTATTGTTTTATGTTTTATTGCTATGTATATACTGTTCGTGTTTAGGTTAAGTTTGGTTAAGGGTAGTGTATAAGCTGAATATTTTGTTAAGGAATTTATGGTACTTTATTATATATAACGAAAACTCGCATCCTTTGTCTACCCTTTTTTAAGTCCGATTGTCTTTGTTTTTTTTTGTTGTTACCTGTTGGGATCTGGGTAGACGTATAACTATATTCTAAATCCCCAACTCGTAACAAATGGCGACCGTGACAGGACACGACCTTAAGTACCATATTCCTTCCTCCCTTGTTACTCGGTGTTAATTACCCCTCCCAGTCACTTCTGTTTACAATTGCTTTACGGTGGTTTAAAGTTTCCTTCATATGTGTGCATATATTGGTATTATCGTACAGTAAGAGTGACAGACGTAGGATAATAGGTTCCAAGTGTCATAAGGCTTACCTGTTATTACACGTGGCAGTCGTGTGGTAAGTCTTATCGAGTGTAGGGAAGAATCCGGATCTGTTTAATGCCGTACCCTCACTCCAGAGTAGGCTGTTCCATAGTTACTAGTTTAGAGTGAAGTGATATCTTGGAACGCCCCTCTCTACCAGGACCCCATAATTATAAAGCCTCCATTATTGTTCTTCTCATTATCTCATTCAGGGCTGTTAATCCGGATCTGTATTTAAATGCCGTAATACGCCCTTCCTCTTTCAAGTATATCAGGGTTGTTAATCCGGATCTTTATATTAATGCCGTAATACGCCCTTCCTCTTTCAAGTATATCAGGGTTGTTAATCCGGATCTTTATATTAATGCCGTAATACGCCCTTCCTCTTTCAAGTATATCAGGGTTGTTAATCCGGATCTTTATATTAATGCCGTAATACGCCCTACCTCTTTCAAGTATATCAGGGTTGTTAATCCGGATATTTATATTAATGCCGTAATACGCCCTACCTCTTTCAAGTATATCAGGGTTGTTAATCCGGATCTTTATATTAATGCCGTAATACGCCCTACCTCTTTCAAGTCTCTTGTCCTTATCTAAGGATCTTCTCGGAAGAACAATAATCATAAGTGTAATTTCCCTAGGTATAACTTGGTTAGTTTCCGGGACTTTCTGGTTATCCACTGCCGTGATATTTTCTAGGGTTATCCACTTATCTTAGCTTTTGACCATTAGTTAATTTATCCTATTTTTCTTAACAATGGCCACCTCAGGTTTTGATCTTCAGGATTTTATTGAAAATCCTTCCGTAGCTAAATTACGTGTTAATATCCTGAAGAAAGAATGGAAAGAAATAGCCAACTATTACAATATCCCATTTTCACAGCAACTGACTAAGGAAATGTTAAAAAATCATGTGATTGAAGTGTTGGTTCAACAAGAAGTTTTAAAAGAATCCGCTGTTGACAGATTAACGCCCATGTCCAAGAAACTTCAACCACTATCCACCACCCCTCCTCACTCAGAAGTTGCCTCAGGTCTGGCTAGCCCTCAAGAAGAAACACAACGAATAGGCGCCTTAGAACTAGAACGAGCTAGGTTCGAGTTCCAAATCAAAATGAAAGAACTCGAGTTGGAACAGGCCAAGTTGGAGCAGGAGGAAAAGTTGGAACAGGCCAAGTTGGAGCAGGAGGAAAAGTTGGAACAGGCCAAGTTGGAGCAGGAGGAAAAGTTGGAACAGGCCAAGTTGGAGCAGGAGGAAAAGTTGGAACAGGCCAAGTTTGAGCAGGAGGAAAAGTTGGAACAGGCCAAGTTTGAGCAGGAGGAAAAGTTGGAACAGGCCAAGTTGGAACAGGCCAAGTTGGAACAGGCCAAGTTGGAGGCCAAGTTGGAGCATGAGGGAAGGTTGGAACAGGCCAAGTTGGAGCATGAGGGAATGTCGGAACAGGCCAAGTTGGAGCATGAGGAAAGGATGGAACAGGCCAAGTTGGTGCAGGCGGTTAAACTGAAAGAACTACAGGTGAGAGAGACAGAAGTCACTTTAACATCGGAGTTTAAATCAAAAGAAGTGGCATTAAGAGAGAAACTCGCTGCTTTTAACCCTGCTACTGCTTCTTCCCTTGTTCCCGGGTTTGATGAATCCGATATGGACGGGTCATTTAGGACTTGAGAAAATAGCCGGGAAGAATGAGTGGCCCAAGGACCAGTGGGTGTCAGTGTTAGTTCCTAAATTATATGGTAAGGCTCGTAGAGTTTATAACTGTTTAGACCAGACTGATGACTATGATAACGTAAAAAAGAATATCCTCACCTCTTGTGCTATCACGCCAGATGGATACCGGCAGAAGTTTCGTAAACTAACCAAACCATTTTCACACACCTTTGTTGAGTTTGCTCAAGAAAAGCTTAGGTTTTTTAAGAAGTGGTTAGAGGCTACAGAGACCTCCACATTTCAGGATTTGTTAAATTTGGTAGTCCTGGAGGAGTGGAAAAGCAAGATACCATTTCACATCTTGAAGCATGTGGAGGAGCGTGGAGAGGTTAATTTAGGGCGTGCTGCTGAGCTGGCTGATGCGTATGCTTTGTTGGTGGAGTCACTGGGCAGTAGAGAACGTGGTACTTCCCGACATGTTAGGTCCTCCTCTGATGATAACCTTGGGAACGTGAGTGGTAGGTCGAAAGGTCCCACACCTACTCCCCCCGATGCAACCAAGCTTACTTGTTCTTACTGTAAAATCCCAGGCCATACGATCCAGACTTGTAAACACCCAAAGTGTCGAATTGCTAAAAGTAGTTCCCTGGATCCCAAATCCAAACCAATAGCAAATGCCAATGTGGAAAGACCCCATCAGGATCTCTTCTCTTCATTCACCTATGAGGGAAAAATTTCAATCATAGAGGGGTCTCGTTCTTTCCCTATTCGTATACTACGTGATACGGGCGCAGCACAATCTATCCTCCTGTTTAACGTCATTCCTGATATATCTACCGCATTTACAAATGAGTGTTCTAATTTCAGATCTCTCGTCCCATTCTTCCTATCCTTTAGCTAAAGTGCACCTCCAATGTCCCTTGATTACTGGGGAAGTGCAAATAGCCATAAGGAAAGACCCAATGCCTGTGTGTGGCATTCATTTATTATAAGGTAATGACTTGGTAGGAGATCTAGTGGTTCCTAACATAAAGACAGTCGACTCTCCCTTACCTGTCAACTCCACCACTGACCTTAAAGAAACTATTCCTCATCTTTTCCCATCTTGTGCTGTCACCCGGTCACAGAGTGTGCGGAATGGGCCCTCTTCATCTAAAACCACCTCCAATATCTTCCTACCCACAGAAGATCTGTACAATAAGACGATTATTAAGGATGAGCTCATTTCAGCCCAACAATCTGATCCATCTTTGTTCAAACAGGTGATGAAAGACCTCAGTGTGGACCATTGTACATCTTCGGCTTACCACCCACCGTCCCAAGGTTGCTTGGAACGGTTCCATCAAGACTTTCAAATCAATACTAATAAACTATCTCCTCTCAACTATATAGTCCATACTCCTGATCGAAAAAAAGATTCACAACTTGTTCACATTAATCTCATGAAACTTTACCATTCCAGGCAGTCTGAGGAAGACATCCCAGAGGCTGTAAGCCTACCTGTATTGCATACGGTTTTGTCAGGGCCGGAGCCGGAGACAGATGACGTGGACCTATTGGAGAATTTAGACTTCCCTCTACCTAAAGAGAACCCTGCTAACAGTCACATACTCAACAATTTGGATGAGTATTTTTCTGTTCTGAATCCATCTCAAGCAAAAGATCTCACTAAGTTATTATCAACATTTCCTAAAGTCACATCAGACCTCCCAGGATTTTGCAATATACTTAAACATGATATTAAGCTAATCTCAGATGATGTACAACCCATTAGGCAATCAGCATATCGACTAAATCCACAAAAAAAAGAGATCATGAAAAAGGAGGTAGACTTCTTGTTAAAACATAACTTAGCTGAGCCTAGTACCTCCCCCTGGGCTTCACCTTGCCTTCTCATTCCAAAACCCGATGGCACCTTTCGTTTCTGTACAGATTATCGTAAAGTGAACCAGGTCACTGTCTCAGACTCCTACCCTTTACCTTTGATTGAAGATATAATAGACAGCATAGGCTGTGCCCAATTTATCAGTACCATAGACCTGTTGAAAGGATATTATCAAGTAGGACTCACGGATAGGGCAAAAATAATCTCGGCATTTATAACTCCATTTGGTCTTTTTCAATATTTAGTTATGGCGTTTGGCTTTTCTAATGCTCCGGCCACATTCCAGAGGGCCATAAACTACCTTATTCAAGACCTAGGTGGGACGTTCGCCTACCTGGATGACCTGGTGGTGGTGTCGGACAGCTGGGACGAACATCTGGTGCGTTTGGAGATACTGTTTGCACGACTGCAAGAGACTGGATTCACCATAAACCTGGCTAAATCTGCTTTTGGCCGGGCCTCGGTGACTTACCTGGGACATATCGTTGGGCATGGTATGGTGAGACCCAAGGACGCAAACGTTGAAGCCATCTTGTCCTTCCCCACTCCAAGGACGAGGAAGGAACTCATGCGCTTCCTGGGGATGTGCGGCTACTACCGTCGGTTCTGCAGTAACTTCTCCAGCGTGGCCGGACCCCTCACAGACCTTACCAGTTCTGCGGTCCCTTACATCTGGAACCAGAAGTGCGACCAGTCTTTCCACCGCCTCAAAGCCTTCCTTGCCTGTAAGCCTGTAGTCCACCCCCCTGACTACACCTTGCCCTTCCATCTGCAAATCGACGCTAGTGGTGTCGGAGTGGGGGCTGTGCTCCTACAACCCGACCCAACCACTGATGTCCTTCACCCTGTGGCATATTACTCCGCCAAGTTGAAAAAACATCAGACCAACTACTCGACCATAGAGAAGGAGGCCCTGGCTCTGGTGTTGGCAATAAAGAAGTTTGAATGTTACCTCCAGTCTTGCCCACAAACAACCCTGGTCTTCACCGACCATAACCCACTCACGTTCATCCAAACCAACAAGACCTCCAACCAGCGAATCCTCCGCTGGGCTCTCCTCACCCAGCCGTATAATCTACAAGTCCGGCACATAAAGGGGGTGGAAAACCTGATTGCAGACTCCTTATCCCGAGCTCCAGTGGAAATGTAGCAGCTACTCTCCAGACGCACCAGGTGATCACCTCCTTCGCGCCCGCGCTACGAAGGTCTTTGGAGGGGGGGTGTGTTACGAACCCCTCCACCGATTGTCTTCATCTACCTACCCAGCACCACGAGCAACGCCATCTAGGGACGAAACACGAGTATGGCTCGTCTTAGTTACCACTCCCGGGTTTCCCTTCTCCATATCCTGGTTGTTGCGTCACTTCCGCCTCAGTCTACTTTGTCAGCTCCAATTCGAGGAGAGGACACACTTCACTCTGGGAAGCGACCACAGGATCACCTATCCTGGAAACCTACGGCACAGTGACTATTTACCGTCTTCTACCATACTCAGCCTTGCTCGTCAGCCATCTCAGCTCCTCACTTAAGTATTTGTAATCTTGTATTGCCTCTCCCCCCTCCACATTGCTTCACTATTGTTTTATGTTTTATTGCTATGTATATACTGTTCGTGTTTAGGTTAAGTTTGGTTAAGGGTAGTGTATAAGCTGAATATTTTGTTAAGGAATTTATGGTACTTTATTATATACAACGAAAACTCGCATCCTTTGTCTACCCTTTTTTAAGTCCGATTGTCTTTGTTTTTTTTTTGTTGTTACCTGTTGGGATCTGGGTAGACGTATAACTATATTCTAAATCCCCAACTCGTAACACTGTATATTTTCAGCCTTCTGGCTGCCAAGCTCTTTCAATAAACCGTTAATTATTATTATTATTATCACACACACACACACACACACCATTTTTATCCTTCATATCCCGAGAAAATTTACTCAACTAAAATAAATAACTATGATGTAGTGTTTCTCGTCATCCAGGTGATGTAGTGTTTCTCGTCATCCAGGCCAGGTGATGTAGTGTTTCTCGTCATCCAGGCCAGGTGATGTAGTGTTTCTCGTCATCCAGGCCAGGTGATGTAGTGTTTCTCGTCATCCAGGCCAGGTGATGTAGTGTTTCTCGTCATCCAGGCCAGGTGATGTAGTGTTTCTCGTCATCCAGGCCAGGTGATGTAGTGTTTCTCGTCATCCAGGCCAGGTGATGTAGTGTTTCTCGTCATCCAGGCCAGGTGATGTAGTGTTTCTCGTCATCCAGGCCAGGTGATGTAGTGTTTCTCGTCATCCAGGCCAGGTGAGGAAGATTTTTTGTGGAAATTTCAGTAAAGATTAAAATTAACCCCCCACACTCCTCCCCCCCCCCCCCTCCACAAAAAAAATCAAGGAAATTGTTTTTATTTACGACTAACAACAATAAAACCATATATTTATGTACGTAATTTGTTAGAAAAAGTCATCAAACAGTTGTGGTTACGTTTAACAAATACCAAAACGTAATCTAGAAAAAAACTTTATAGGATGGAAATATTAATTGGACAGATACTCTTGAACTATACGGTAAATCCATATCTTTTTTTTTTCCATTTAACAAAAGAGGAAGTCGTGCCATTGAGATTGGTCGCGGAAGTAGAAAATCCTCTTTTACGTATCAGACTGACGAAAAAAAAAAAGAAAACAGATTTTTTTAAATAGCGTGACTGTCCCTGGAGAGCTGTGGAGAGAGCTGGAGGAAAGGGAGGTGGAGGAGGGAGAGGAAGGGGGGGGGGGGAGGAGGAGGTGGAGTAGAAAAGGGATTCTGATGTGGTTTTGTTTTTCTTCTAGTTAAGTGTTTGCTCTCTCTCTCTCTCTCTCTATCAGTACGTTTTTCAGCCAGACCATCCTCACATCAGTCAATCCGACCCTCCTCCACTTTATCCTTCTACAGGTAGTTCCTCTACTTCAGTCGCTCCGTCAGTCTATAATACTGTGAGTGAATGTATACTTTACACCATTAACTCCTCCTGTAGTATTAGATGGAAAGATTTGAAACATGTTATAAGGATATTTACACATAGTGATCCATACGTGTAGTAGTAGTAAGGCGAGTCTTTGGTTAAAATATATAAATATACAGTATATTAACCCCGACCCGCGTCATGGCTTGTATTATGAAGCACTCGCCTCGGGGGTGTGGAGCTTTTGTAATTAACTCAATTTGTTTATTTTTTTTATGTAATGAATTATATAATGATAATAGTTTCTTTGAACTTGTGTCATTTACATGGTGAGCTCTGATGTCCTTTATGTTCTTAGTTACTCGTAGTGGAGATACTGGAAACTTATTTACTTTATTTTTTTATTAACGATATACTAGTTGTGGGACACGTGAGAATGGTAGAGAGAAGTATATCCATCTTAATGGATCGACAGTAGTGGGTAAAGTTAAGAAAGTCTACGGTATTCGTTACCCACGTTTCACTACTAAACCTCCTCGTTTAATTCTGGTTTCTTGTACTTCCTTTCAATTCAAATATTCTTGTCTATGTGCCGCTGATTCTCAAACTGACAGACACTCACATATTAATACTTCTTTTTTATATCGTGCTGAAATATAAAAATTCGATTGAACATAGCGAATATAACAAAAGCAAGAATTCCTTCAGTAGGTTAAATAAAAGAAGAGTTTAAATCATCTTACTCACGGTATTGAGTCTTCGTAGTCGAGGGATTGGGTCATCGTACTCAAGGGATTAGCTCATCGTACTGATTAAGTTAAACCGTAATACCAAAGGCGTCAATACATTCATTTGTTAAGTTTAAGTTATAGGCAGTGACACCATCAACGAATTGAATGATTTTAACACGACAACATTATTTTTGTCATTTTGTTGCTGGTGCCTGACAGAGTGCGCAGTACATCTGTTGCCAATGCAGATGCATCTTAAGCTAGACTAAGCAGCGACAGAGTTTCATGACACACACACTCACACAAAAAGCAGAATTCATAAATATCACGTCCTGAACCACCTCAAGAAATTGCTTACCCAGACTATAATTATTCACAAGACACACAAATAGAACTTTTCGTATACTGCGCACTTAATATCATAGGTGGGGGATGGGGTGTGTGTGGGGGGAGGAGGAGGAGGACACGGGATGGGGGGTGTGTGTGGGGTGGGTGGGGGGGGGGAGGAGGAAACACGCTATAAGAGATCGTATGAAGTTTAGGATTCTCCAAGATATGTCGGTAGATACTTTAAAGACGCTTGGTGAAGACGACTCGCCAGGGAGTCAACAAGAGAGATGAGCTTGCTGCGTCTTATACGATGTTGGTAGGGTGTACTTGACGCACCCCCCCCCCCCCCCCGCTAATGACGCTTGAGGCTACAGGCTTTTAAGTTTTTTTGTGGTCCTTGGAGGAATTTATAAGTTTAAGTGTCAGAATGTAGTAGGATCAAAAGTCAGGTCAGGAGATGAGACGCCAGAGAGAAGCTTACTGAGGCTAAGTTATATAGACGAGTGTGTTGGTCGGCACTAGGTTCATATGTCTTTTCTGCCTGAGTTTTTTCCCCTCACTCCTCGTAGCAAGATGTTAAGATATTTTTCCTATACGAGGTACGAAAAAGTAATATTTGTCTTTCTGAAAAAATGGTGGCGAAGGTGTGGCTATTGGGGGAGGCTGGAGGCCACGTCTAAAAAAAAAAAAAAAAAAAAAAAAAAAAAAAAAAAAAGTAGTAGTAGTAGTATAACATCATGCGTCATAGAATACTTGTGAATATTTCACGGACTTGTGGATTTTAACCCCTTGTGTAAGATGACAACCGCTTACGTTCAGTGAATTACCACCTGTGAGTATGATACCTTAATCCTCTTGAGTACGACAAATTAACACCTTCATCGTCAAGTCTTAACTCAAGTCTTAACTCTATTAAGAGGATAATCCGATTTTTAATCAAAGTTGATGTAATACTCGAGGGCTACATAATGAGTTATTAGGCAAGATTAATGTATTTACAATATTTGCATAAATTTTTCTTCACGTATTATTTATTATGAAGCAAATGAAGAAAGTTATGATAAAACTGATTTGACTTTTAGGGAGATATACGGTAAGTTGCGGTACACGTAAGAATGATACTGAGACAGTAAATCATCTTAATGGATCAACAAGTGTGGAAAAGTCTACGGTGTTTGCCACCCACGTTTCACTACTAATCCACCTCGCTCCATTCTGTTTTCTTGCATTCCCTTTCAATTCAAATATTCTTGTTCTTAATTATCCACTGCTGATTCTCAAATTAAACAAACACTTGCATAATTCTTCTTCTTCTTCTTCTTCTTCTTCTTCTTCATTTTTATATCATGCCGAAATCTATTAATTCCTTCAGTAAGTTTAAGAAATTTTTACCACAGTCCCACACCTCTGAGTTCAGACACACTGGCTGGGTAGTACGGTGAAGTGCAGTAATAAGAACACGGAGGACAATGGAATGCCTGAGTGAAAACAAGACTGACACATCGAGGCAAGTGACCACAGAATATATAGAACGTGTGTCCAAAATTAGCATTAATGTCTGTCTGAGCTGTGTGCCGTCTCACCTGTCTGTCTGAGCTGTGTGCCGTCTCACCTGTCTGTCTGAGCTGTGTGCCGTCTCACCTGTCTGTCTGAGCTGTGTGCCGTCTCACCTGTCTGTCTGAGCTGTGTGCCGTCTCACCTGTCTGTGTGAGCTGTGTGCCGTCTCACCTGTCTGTCTGAGCTGTGTGCCGTCTCACCTGTCTGTGTGAGCTGTGTGCCGTCTCACCTGTCTGTGTGAGCTGTGTGCCGTCTCACCTGTCTGTGTGAGCTGTGTGCCGTCTCACCTGTCTGTGTGAGCTGTGTGCCGTCTCACCTGTCTGTGTGAGCTGTGTGCCGTCTCACCTGTCTGTCTGAGCTGTGTGCCGTCTCACCTGTCTGTCTGAGCTGTGTGCCGTCTCACCTGTCTGTCTGAGCTGTGTGCCGTCTCACCTGTCTGTGTGAGCTGTGTGCCGTCTCACCTGTCTGTGTGAGCTGTGTGCCGTCTCACCTGTCTGTGTGAGCTGTGTGCCGTCTCACCTGTCTGTGAGCTGTGTGCCGTCTCACCTGTCTGTGTGAGCTGTGTGCCGTCTCACCTGTCTGTCTGAGCTGTGTGCCGTCTCACCTGTCTGTCTGAGCTGTGTGCCGTCTCACCTGTTTGTCTGAGCTGTGTGCCGTCTCACCTGTTTGTCTGAGCTGTGTGCCGTCTCACCTGTCTGTCTGCGCTACTGTCGCTTTACCGCTGTCCATAGATGTTTCCGAATTATTTTCTGTCGGATTTGTATATTGGGGAGTTGTGTTTTTTGTTACGGTTTTGTTTTGTTGGATTAAAGAGTTTGTGCCTAAAGTAAGCTGTATTACGCAAACATCAAATACTATTCTACTATTGATAGTTTTTCTTATTATATGTATATGAACTTGCTAATTTTAACTTCTAATAAATTTCCACAGGAATTAATAATTAATCTTAACCAAAGATACCTATAAATATCACTGTCTTGGGCATTTTTTTTTTTTTTTTGCCTTCCTAGTCAGCTTTCACTGCCTGGCTTCCCCCTGATTCATCACCACACAACACGTTTCTCTTACCTGCCCAAAGGTTGTCTCGCCTCCTCCCAGGGGAACCATGTTGCATTTACTGCGGTGAACATCATCTTCCGCTGAAAGAACAGTGTCAAGGTATAGGAAGGGAGACACGGGTACCAACCGGAAAAAAGTGAAGTATAAAACAAAATATGTTAGAGTGGGAGGACCTTCTGGTTGGCGTTTGAACTTTGAGGGGTTTTTTTTTTCAATTTATTTTTTTTTTTACTTGACGTTTAGAGGTGGGAATTTATCTTGTGCGTTAGTCTTTTTTTCTCATTGAGTAATAGAACCTTAGAATAGAACCCTTACCCTCCCTCCTCGCCCTCAACTCTTACCCTTCATTGTCCTGAACCCTTTTCATTATTATTATTATTATTATTGTTATGTATCAGTATCATTTATTATCAATAATTATAAGCCATTATTAAATACTGGTACTATTATTAATATTACCAGGATAACGCGTCATAATATTGGCAATATATATCTTTACTATATTGAGAAAAGCGTAACGATATGTAGGCCATTATGTACGAAATTCTCAGTAATAAGTTCGTTTCTCTATAAATATATAGAGTTAGTGTGAAGCTGTTCTATCTCGATTAAATACACAAGATAAATATAAATTATCTTTATCTAAATGAATACATAGGAACAGTTAACCAGATATTTATTATGAAAAAAGATAGAGAAGTAATACAATGTTTGATTTTTTCTTTGATAAATTCAATTGGACATTAATTTTGGTTTTGGTTTCAATAAATACATAGAAATAAGGTTTGTAGAACTTATATATTTCCCGTAAATATGCAGAGAGATATTATACAACTGGTTTTTATATCGTTAATTATACATTATTATAGTAGAATAAAATATTTGCTTAAGAGGACTACATTGACTCGTTGTAATTTTTATTTATCGGAGTAATCACACTGGAAAATACTGTGAAACTATTATCTCTGCACCAACACAGATATTAATGTATTTATCTCTATAAACACATGGAGAATTATGGTAAATCCTTTTTTTTAATCTTGGTAAGTTAAACTAAAAGCATCAACTTTAATCCCAGTTAGTTAGAAAAAATCATCTGGTTCACAACAAATACGACACGACGCTGTTTGTGTGACCCGACCCTATAATGCTGATGCGGCCGTGGAAACTGTAGTATTATAAGGTATAATTATAGTGATTTAGGGCATGACTGCAGGGTTTTATGGCATAGCTATAGTGTCTTAGGGCATAGCTATAGTGCTCTATTTTTCTTTGCTATGATCTCTCTCTCTCTCTCTCTCTCTCTCACCGTTCTTCCTGTCACTTTCTCACTCCCTTCCCTCACTTCCTTTCTCTCTCGTTCTCTCCCCTTATTTTCCTCCCTATCTCTCTTCTTTCCATCCCAAACTCACTCATCCCTTCTCCACCTTTCCTCTCACACCCCTTCTTCATCCACCCTTTTATCACCTCTCCCTACCCGTTTATTTTTTATTCATCTCCCTCCCCTCCCCTTCCTCTCTCTTCCCCTCCCCTCTTCCTCCCTTGTCCTCCCTCCCCTCTCCTTCCTCCCGTCCCTCTCCTCCCTCCCGTCTCTCTCCTCCCTCCCGTCCCTCTCCTCCCTCCCGTCTCTCTCCTCCCTCCCGTCCCTCTCCTCCCTCCCGTCCCTCTCCTTTCCTCCTTCCTCTCTCACTCTCCCTTCCTCCTCCGTCCCCCTCCCCCGTCGTCTCTAACCCTCCACCTCACTCCTTCCATCCCCTTCACTCTCTCCTCCTTGCCTCCTCTCCTTCCTCTTTCTTAGTTCCATCTTACGCCCCTTCCTCGCCCACCCTTCCTTCCCCTCACCCCTCCCACCCCTCTCTTCCCCCTCCCCCTCACTCTCCCTCTTAACTCCCAACCTTTCTCCTCACCCTCCCCCCCCCCTAGCATTATTTATCAAGTTATCTCACTAACACAATCATGCTCTGAACCAGTGTAGTGACCATAAAGCCTCGGGAATCATGAACTAACAAATGTCCCCCAACAAAACAAAAAAAATGTCGCTCCTATTTGATAACATGTGGTTTGGGGGGAGGAATGTAAAATGTTTTTATTATTATTATTATTATTATTATTATTATTTCATATATGTAATTGTGTGCGTCAGTTGTTGGTTGTTAGCCTACGAAACAAACACGCGCACACACACTCACTCACTCTCTCTCTCTCTCTCTCTCTCTCTCTCTCTCTCTCTCTCTCTCTCTCTCTCTCACCCCACCTCCAAAAAAAAAAATCAAACGCGTTTTACCTATTGCGAAAAATTGCCTTATGTTTATATTTGATTTGAAAAAATTAAAATATATTTTTCATATGAATATTTTCCATGTATATTTTATTTAGGTTTCATGTATTTACCATTTGCCTTCTCTCGAAATATTTCCCCCTCAGTCACTTTTTTGTGGCTTTGTTTGTTCTGGCATTTATCGTAATATTTACCTGTTCACTTTATTCCATTGATGTTATTTTAAATCTACTTTCCCATTGTAATTCTGTATTGTTGGTAATATTCTGTAATTCACTTTGACTTGTTATGTACTGTGTCGACATTATCAGGAATATTACATTAATCAATTTATCTCATATTGTCACCAAAATCCGATATTCTCATTGGAATATTTTTCTACTCGAGGTAATTTCACCGATATTCCCGCTTCAGCTGTAACATTATCACACACTAGGAGACATAACTTGTCACGTTAGGTTATTGTACGTCAAATTAACCTGCTACCACACGTCAATTGATATACGTTTTTATCTAATATGTTGACGTATGTATAATTATCTATCCAAAACTTATGAATTGTATTTACGAAACTATAATGTTTATGGAAAGTACCTTGATGTTTGCCCCACTCCCCCCCCCCCCTAGATTATATAAACATACGAGTGTGTTAAGTGAATTTGGCTTCTCTGTTAAATCGAATATATTATTATTTATGTTTATTTGTGTTTGCTAACTTTTTATCTGATTAATTATTAACATTTCAGTGTTTTATTAACATTTTATTTTCTCTCTCGTTTCACTTTATAATTATTTATTTGAATTTTTCATTTCTTGTTATATACCTGTGGTTTTAACTTGTACTTCATTATTCTTTATTTATATTTAACTTTATATCAATTTCAGCGGTTAATTAGTTTCTCTTACCTTTATAGAAATTTTGCTATTTAGTTCTAGTGAGAGATTAGGGGTGAGGAGAAGGGGAACGTGGAGGGAGGGGAGGGTGGGGTAGGAGGAGGTGGGGGGAGAGAGGGGAAGTGAGGGGGTGGGAGTGAAGGTAGGTGGGGAGGGAGGGGAGGGTGGGGTAGGAGGAGGTGGGGGGGGAGAGAGGGGAAGTGAGGGGGGGGAGGAGTGAAGGTAGGTGGGGAGGGAGGGGAGGGTGGGGAAGGAGGAGGTGGGGGGAGAGAGGGGAAGTGAGGGGGGGGGGAGGAGTGAAGGTAGGTGGGGAGGGATGTTTTTTGTTGACCTTTTGTTGCTCAGGTTTTCTCATTTGAATAACTTTTGCTCCCCGGGACGTCTGGCTGAACCTCATGGCCAAAGTTTCACTAACCAAGAAACATTTGGAGAGGACGGCAACGGTCTGATTAAAGTTCTTGTTATCTGTCAGGGAGGTGTCCGGCCCTCCCCCCGTCCCATTCCCTTCTTCCCATCCTTCCTTCTAATCTGGCTCTCCGTCCCCCCTATTCCATCCTTCAATGCCACCCTTCCTTCCCTCCCTACCTCCTTCCCTTCCCCTCTCTACCCTACATCTATCCCTGTCCACCTCCTCCATCCTGCCCCTTCCTCCCCTCCCCCTCCATCCTGGTCCCTTCCTCACTTGATTCCATCCCTCCCTCCTTCCCCCCTCCCCTCCCTCCCCTCTCCCCTCCCTCCCCTCATTTGCACATGAACGGGAGAATCAGGAATGGAATCGAATGACAATAAACAGATGACAACAATAACAATATACACAAGGAAATATGTTTGAGTCATCATTTATCATTGGAATAAATAATTACTTCGCCTCTCTCTCTCTCTCTCTCTCTCTCTCTCTCTCTCTCTCTCTCTCTCTCTCTCTCTCATTATTCATTTTCTACACAACTTGGGATCTATTTTCTTTCTGAACTTGACATTCCGTTCAATTATTTTCTTTTATTGTTGTTTATGATTGATTGATTATTCGTCGTACAAAAAATAAACAGATAAACGAGGGGTAAATCCAGGTGTGTTAATGACCATAGGTAGAAAAGGTGTGTGTGTGCGTGTGTGTGTTTTACTTATTGAGTATTGTGTACGCATCTTCTTTGTGTGTGTTTATTTATTATCTGCATTAATGTTTGTTTGTGTATCTGTGTACATGTACGCACATGTGTATATGTGTATGTGTGTTTAATAAGCATTTATGTATATGTGTATGCCTTTACATATAAATACTTACACTTTCAGGGGAATAGAGAAACTAATCAGGAAAAAATCGACAATCAGAAAATAAAGTCTTCAATCAGGGAATAAAGTCTCCAATCAGGGAATAAAATGACCAATCAGGGGCTGAGCCAGACAGAGCGACGCTTCAAGCAATCAGAACAATTCAGAATCAGTGACGGTGTGTGTGTGTGTGTGTGGGAGGGGGTGGAGATGGGTAGGAAGGGATGGGTAGGAGGAGAAGGAGGAGGACCCAACTCTCTTTGTCACCTTGCATCCTTCAAGATATTTCCCATAAGTTTAGTTCATCAGCTGAGAATCCATCTATTATATTCTACCATTTAACCTTTGAGAAACATTAATTAAAACACAATCAAAAAATATTATAAATTTGACTTAAAAATCATAAAAAAAGGTGAATTAATCTCCTATATCACATTTATTTAGAGACTTTAAAACGAGGTCATAAACATACGCCAAAATTTACAAAAATCATTCATACATTCAATATTGACTTGATATCGTTTGATAACACAGGACAACAAATTTTTTATAATTCCCAGTTGCATGAGATTTCTTTACTGTTTCTTACCATTTTTGATCTGCTGATTTCATATTTGAAACCAGTTTTGTTCTGCATGCTCCAGTTTTCATGTAATTTGAGGTTTTACATTCTAGCCGTTTGCGGTCAAATTAATTAATTACACGATTATGGTATCAATAGGGAGATATAATTTTGTCTGTTTTTTCTTTCAGATTTGGTCATGGCTACAAAGAGAAATCAATGTGTGAACAAACCTGATGCCTTCTGTTATATTTGTGGATACTTCACGCTTATTCGTCAGAGGCGCAATATAACATCGTTTGTGAGGCGCGGCTATAAAGCGTACTTCGGACTTACTCTTGGCGACCAAGACAAAAAATGGGCTCCACATGCTGTGTGTCATAACTGCGAAGAAATGCTGCGTGACTGGACAAAAGGAAAACGTAAGGGCTTACCGTTCGGAATTCCCATGACCTGGCGAGAACCGAAGGACCACACAACTGACTGCTATTTTTGTCTGATCAATACGAAGGGTGTTGGCAAGAAAAACAGACATAAAATATCGTATCCTAGTATCCCTTCAGCAATTCGACCTACTTTGCACTCTGATGAGCTACCAGTTCCAGTTTTTAATGGGTTGTCTCCAGCTGAAGAGGAGGGAAGCGACAAAGACCAAGAGAGTGAACATGAAACTCAAGAAATACTTGCAGATTCCGACGATTCTTCTGATGGTACACCAGAGTCATCAACCCCTCAGAAGTTTAGTCAGCCAGAGCTGAATGACCTTGTGCGTGATTTGGGTCTCTCCAAAAATGCAGCAGAAGTTCTAGCTTCTAGGTTGCAAGAAAAGGCTCTACTGAACCAGACCACAAAAGTTTCAGACTTCAGAAAGCGGGAACAGGATTTTGTGCCATTCTTTACAGAGGAGAATAAGTTTGTTTACTGTCATAATATCCCGGGTCTTCTCCAGGAATTAGGGATTCCATTGTATAGTCCAAATGACTGGCGATTATTTCTAGATAGTTGTAAGCGTAGCCTGAAGTGTGTGCTACTACATAATGGTAATGTCTATGCAGCTGTTCCAGTGGGTCATTCTGTGTGCTTACGAGAGGAGTATAATGACATTAAAACTGTGATTCACCTGCTAAAATACCATGAGCACAACTGGACAATTTGTGTTGACCTCAAAATGGTGAACTTCCTTCTTGGCCAACAAAGAGGATTTACAAAGTATCCCTGCTTTCTTTGCATGTGGGACAGCCGAGCTAGAGACAGGCATTGGAACCTGAAGGAGTGGCCCTTACGTGAGACTCTGGAAGCTGGTATGCCAAACATTGTCAATGATCCAATCGTCAGTCGAGAAAAGATCATATTTCCTCCTCTCCATATCAAGCTGGGCCTGATGAAACAGTTTGTCAGAGCATTAAATACTGATGGTGAATGCTTCCAACACATAGTCTCTGCTCACCCTGCTTTGTCATTTGAGAAGATAAAGGCAGGTGTGTTTGATGGACCACAAATTCGTGCACTTGTACGTGATCAAGACTTTGTCAGAAAGATGGACGACAAGGAAAGGGGTGCATGGCTTTCATTTGTGGCGGTAATGGAAAACTTTCTTGGTAATAAAAAGGCTGACAACTATGAAACCCTTGTAGCAACCATGTTGTCAGCCTTTCATGACCTTGGATGCAATATGAGTGTCAAACTCCATTTCCTATATAGTCATCTTGATAGATTCCCTGAGAACCTAGGGGCAGTAAGTGACGAGCAAGGCGAGCGGTTTCATCAGGATCTCAAGACCATGGAAGACCGCTACCAAGGGAGATGGGACAAACATATGATGGCAGACTACTGCTGGAGCATTAAACGAGAGTGCCCTGAGACATTTCACAAACGCAAGAGCTTCAAGCGCAAATTCCTACCTGGCTAAAATGTGATTGGGCTTTGTCTCCTCATAGTAACAAATTTCTTACCTAACAATGAGTTTTATACAAATTTCAACCTTTGTTTTAGATGGAACATGTTTCAAATTGTGTTGTTGAATAAATTTAGAATATGTAATATTTTATTGTTTATTACCCAGCTAATTTAATGACAGTTTAATGACATATTTTTCAAGATAGACGACGAGGTCAATAAGACGAAGACGAAATTTTGAAATTTCAAAATACCTTGATTGCAAAAAAACTAGAGCTTACAGAAAGAAACTAACTTCAGATATGAGATCAGCACACCCAAATTAGGTAGAATCAAGTGTTTATAGCAATGCAACAAAAACTTTGTTGACCAGTGTAATCAATACAATTGTCGCGTCGTCATGGGCCGCTGTTGTGGTCTCCGTAGCCTCACCATTCCCACAAATGTTCGAGTGTGTTGCACTAATGATCGTTCAAATTCGTGACAGACGAATGTTTCTCAAGACTCCTAACCAATTTTTTTTGTACAACTCTTGACAGATATTTGGTTTTATTTATGTTTTTTTCTATCTCTTTCTTTCATTCTTTCTTTCTTTTCTTCGTTTGTTGTGACTAAGATCGTAGATGACAAGTGTGAAGTGGTTGATAAAGAGAGGATTATCTAAAAGGATAAGATAAAACACAACTAATAATGAAATAGCAGAAGAATGGAAGACTTGAATCCTGGGAGAGAAAAAATGACAGCCCACCCCACTTCACCCCACCCCACCCACCCAGCCCCACCCCACCCCACCCCACCCCACCCAGCCCCACCCCACCCAGCCCCACCCCACTCAACAGATTACATTATGACACTTTGTAACAAGGAGGCGGATGTCTTTTAAACCCAGAGTAAATTAGGACCCTGGAAATATACAAACTGGGAACAAAAATAAAAATTAAATAAAATCATCAGTAAATAAAATATGATTATGACAAGGAAGTCTGTCTCTCACTCCTTCTCTCATTCTTTCTCTCACTCCTTCTCTCACTCTTTCTCTCATTCTTTCTCTCACTCCTTCTCTCACTCCTTCTCTCATTCTTTCTCTCACTCTTTCTCTCACTCCTTCTTTCACTCTTTCTCTCACTCCTTCTCTCACTCTTTCTCTCATTCTTTCTCTCACTCCTTCGCTCACTCTTTCTCTCACTCCTTCTCTCACTCTTTCTCTCACTCTTTCTCTCACTCCTTCTCTCACTCTTTCTCTCACTCTTTCTCTCACTCCTTCTCTCACTCTTTCTCTCATTCTTTCTCTCACTCCTTCTTTCACTCTTTCTCTCACTCTTTCTCTCACTCTTTCTCTCACTCTTTCTCTCATTCTTTCTCTCACTCCTTCTCTCACTCTTTCTCTCACTCCTTTCTCTCACTCAGGTAGCCTTATCTTAATGTGTGGAAGGAGAGTAATAGTGCTTCATGCTATTGAATGTACAGATGGTTACTGTGGTGTATTGAGCATCATGAACGAAAAAGTATTCAATAGTTATTCAGTTTTAGTTTTATAAATTTGGAGAGATGTTTTTTTTTCCAAGATGATTTTTGGTGATTAATTCTCCAGAAGATAAAGAGAAGTCTGAAGGTGACAAAGTGAGATATTGACCACACATATAAAATCATTTATTTGGTGCATTAAATATTTTGTCTGGTGTTGAAACTAATACTCAGTAAACGTTGCTTAATAAACCTGGTAGTTAAAGGCATTTGTTTTTAAACATAAATATTGTACATCAAAGAGCTTTAACAAAGCTAACTACATAATCACCTTGATATATCTAACGTGTTTATTGTCAAAAATATTTAAAACGTGTTTCCTTGGCTGATACAATATAAAACAATATCACTTCAATTGATCAAAGGAAAGAAATATATGAGATACTGACAACTGTAAAATATATATAATGAACAGTATCGGGTGTCTCTAATTATTGTCGCTAGTTTATTTGATTTATATAATTTAACCAAATATATATATATTTTTACAGTTGTTGGTTATTAAAGGCGCCATTGTTGTATTGCATATTACTGGAAAATAAAACCAAGGAGACATTCAGTAAACACTTATGATCCAGACACTAAAAAATATAGTCAGGATTAATGTTTCCTCCTTTCACATTTTCCAGGAATTAATCAACCAAAAAGCTGGCTTAAACTATTAACTTATTTAACGATAAAATTAATTGGAGTTTTTTTTTATATCTAGACTCAATATATAAAAACATTAATACGCATATAAAAAAAAAAACATTAGACTTTTGTTATATACGTGTGAAAAAATACTTGAACTTTCAGAGTACAGATATACTATAAAGAAGGCCCCTCCCTATGTCCAGAAGTGTATTATCCCAAGGGCGTGTCAAGAATTGTAATGTCCCCAGGGCATGTCAAGAAGTGTAATGTCCCCAGGGCATGTCAAGAAGTGTAATGTCCCCAGGGCATGTCAAGAAGTGTAATGTTCTTAGGGCATGTCCAGATGTGTAACGTTCCCAGGGCGTGTCAAGAAGTGTAATGTCCCCAGGGCATGTCAAGAAGTGTAATGTCCCCAGGGCATGTCAAGAAGTGTAATGTTCTTAGGGCATGTCCAGATGTGTAACGTTCCCAGGGCGTGTCAAGAAGGGTTATGTCCTCAGGGTGTGTCCAGACGTGTAATGCCCCTTGAGCGTGGCTGACGGACCGTAAAGTATAAAAGTTAAGGTGGATATAAACCAGAGGGTCAACAGTATTGATGCGTGAGTCGTGTTGGCCAAAACTCACAGCTAAAGATAACTCTGATGAAGACCTCTCCTAGTCCAGTATAACGTGAGAAAAAAAAATCAATATCAATATAATTCCCGCCATAAAAATCATAATTTCATTGAATATGGAATGTATCAGAAAAATAGAATGGCCTTTTATCCCTTAAGTGGCATTCCCATCCGTCCATCCATCCATCCATCCATGTGTCTGTCCGTTTGTCTGTCTGTGTAGCAAGCTGTACTACTGTATATTTTCCTATCTATTTACCTATCTATCAAACAGTCAGTCCAGCAAGCTTCATTACTATCTATCTGTTCCATCACATTTTCGACAGCGCATTTTCCCAGCATTAATGAAAAGAGTTTTGTTACCAGTCTCGTATTAAATCACCAGATAGTATACTGTGTGGGGGAAATAAGTTGGATATTGGAAAAAATGCAACAAGCGACACACACACACACACACACACACACACAAAGCGAACACATCTGGGTGACACGCCAACACGAATATGCAGGACTCAGAAATCAAATGCAATATATACGAAAATAAAAGGAACTATAGGAATAAACATGTACTCTATATAGACGAGAGCACATGCTAATTCACATTCACTCATATTCACTCACAGACGAGTACGTATGTATATATTCGTACACGCAGTTATGTTCACGTAAGATTTAACAACAACCTTTGACTGATCCATACGCATGTGTACATATGTTTGCTTTGGCATAGGTACACAGCCGAACACAAAGGTTAGGTGAGGTTAGGTTATGTTAAGTTAGGTTAGGTAAGGCTAAATTAGATTTTGTTTGGTTAGGTTAGGGTGGATAAACATAGATTAAATTGGATAGTTATGCTTGTCTGAGTTAAACTTAAGATAGGTGGGGGTGACATAGTTAAATAGTGCTTAGATTAGGTAATGACAGGTTATGTTAGATCAAGATCCGTTAGGATTTGTTATGTTAGGTTAGGTTAGGTTAAGGTAGGTCCTGATAAGTCAACGAGGACACATCACAACAATAGTTCACATTAGTTTAGGATAGCAAAATAGCTCATTAACTATTTTCAATATTAACTAAACTACTTCTTGGAGATTTTGTTATTCATTTACCAAACATCTATAGTTACCTGTTATGTTTATATAGAGGGAAATATGACCAGGTAGAAAGGGATACAACGAGTGAAAATCCTCATCTGAATAAGTAAGAGCATTTATCAGGGTAGAGATAAACCATAGGAGGTTATCACTGGATGTGGGCCGAGGTCACCACTGAATGTGGGCGAGGTTACCACTAGATGTGAGCCGAGGTTATCACTGGATGTGGACCGAGGTCACCACTGAATGTGGGCGAGGTTACCACTAGATGTGAGCCGAGGTTATCACTGGCTGTGGACCGAGGTCACCACTGAATGTGGGCGAGGTTACCACTAGATGTGAGCCGAGGTTATCACTGGATGTGGACCGAGGTCACCACTGAATGTGGGCGAGGTTACCACTAGATGTGAGCCGAGGTTATCACTGGATGTGGACCGAGGTTACCACTGGATGCGGGCCGAGGTTACTTGGCCGAATTTACCATAGGCCGACGTCACTGGTACCCGAGATTGTGCTGCTGTCGTCAACACAAGAAAACGCCTCAACTCTTGTGTATATGTAAACACTGATATTATGATATGATTTATAATTAAACCTGAAAAGTTGGATTCTGTAAGTTAAAAGAGATTTGTTAAACTATTATTTTTTGGAGGAAAATTAACTTAAACAAAGAGACATCTGAAAATTTTTTCAGGCTTGTACCCAGAACCAGCAGAACCTGATGGTCAGTCCCCCCGTAAGGTCACGGTGTCTCTGTTATATAAAGTTTGTAAGGTGCTTATATATTACAGCTTCACTTCTCTTAATATACAGTATTGGTTAATGTGTAAAAGCTATTTTTAAAATGAATAATTCACTCCTCTTGTATATCTTTGTCACTTATTTATTCTTATACTAATACAATAAGCGGAGCAATGAAGAATATATTTACTTTATCAATAAAATTATTTCATTATAGCCATACAGTAATTTAATAAGTCGGTAAATGATGAAGTGAAATACTCTCTCGGAATTGTATCAACTTTATAAAGAAGAAGTATTGAGTAAGTGTTTTATAACGCGTGGCATCTCCAAGACCATCTAGGTTTTCAATCCGTCGACCCTCTAGAAAATACTTTGTGGTTCCCCAGTTGAGAAGCTCTGGTAGAGGAGTAGAGTGATAGTGTAGACACCGACACAGGCTATAAACCAGCTTAAAATAATACAGATGGGAGGTATACATGATGAGACTAACTTCGCGATTACTAACACATACTTAAAAAAAAATCATTATGGAGAGGAACTATCCGGTCCACGCAGGGAGTTTCATTTTGACTGATGTGTATGTGGGCGAACCTCCCATCACCTATAAGGCCATCGGTGACGGACACACCTGGTCTGGACTATTCATCAAAACAGCTTCTAATTACCATGGTTAAGGATGCCTGATATTATTTCCCATTTGAAATACACTTAAATTTGGATTAATTCAGGTCATCGAACTCAAGTGACTTTATCTTGTTAAATTATTACCATTAGCTCCAATAACACGGAATGTACTGAGCATCAGGCGAGCTTCTATAGGTTTTTAACCTTATTATGCCCTCGTTAACTAGTGGGTGGAGTAAACCCGTACCCATAATAAAACACCAGTTTGATAAGGGAATAATGACCGTGTAGAGATATATCTGTGTTGTGGAGTAATCGCTTAATAGATGCTGTTTCACGTGATATTTTACTTAGACTAAAATTATCACTACCATGAAACATCTGTACGTGTTACCAAGATTAATATACAAGGATAAAGTTCTATTAGAATATACCAAATATTATCCTTAAATTGTTTTCTATATATGTTTTAATGTAACCTAAAACTAAAGGGCTCATCAGGAAATACTAAATAACGTATAAGTATTTTTTCTTTACAAAACAAAAATTGAATCCCCAATTAAAAACAGATATCTCAGACTGACAAGGTGACAGTTGGTTGCCTCTATTCCGGGCTTTGAATGTTTACATATATTTGATCCTAAAGGAGTAGAAAAAGTCAATTTACTTAAAATATGAGAGTAACATTTTTTTTACCTTATCGTTATAAATTTTATATTATATGTAACCCCAAAAAGAGTGTCTTTATTACCTGACTGTGGCTACAGCTCTAGTGTGTTTACTTATGTGTTACCAGAGAATTAGGCTAAGGTCTTGGGCGACTTCTCATACTGTACTTGAGCAAGAAATCTATTTTTTTTTTCCGAGATCGAGATTTTTAAAAGTTGAGATCAAGATCCTTCGCAACTTTAACATTTATGAATCATCTAAGGACTTGCCCGCCCAGGTAGCACTTGAGTGGCTAAACTTCAAATAGGATATTCTTTTGGTCGTGTTTATACAACTATGACTATTTTCAAGTTAATGGATGGCTGGAGGTTTAGTGCTATTAGAAAAAAAAATAGCGGAAATATTTACCAACTAGTATGGGTATAAACTGTACGTACTAACTACCAACGGATTTACATTACCATGATTATAAATAAAAATTCTGGTCCAAACAGACGTACAACTTGTGATACCCAGACCCACTGAGACCACCACCAATGCACCATGCATTCCTCTCAAACCCAGACCTCTTAAAAGATATCTACCGCCTGAATATTAAAATATTTGTGAAACCTTATTTTAATCCCATTGAAAATTATTATGACATATACTCATAAGTTCCGAAGAATTACCAAATACCAATAATTAACTGTGCGACCATTACGACATGTCTATTTCAATCAATCAATCAGACATGTCGGTACAGTGATTTAATATTTTTCGAGGGGAATATTAACAATTATATGTACAGGTTTCAATGGCAACTATTAATTTACTAATCATTGTACTGAATTACGTAAGATTAGTAAGAATAAATGTTTTTTTTTATAATTTTTGTCCTAAGGCTCAACAAATGGTAACGTCAATATAGTTCTTTATTCTAACTCTCACTCACTGTCCAAACAGAATGTTTCTCTAAAGCATACATGTTAATTGTAATTACTGTTATTATACTCGAAACTAATTGATAATAACAATAACTCCAGGTGTTACACATTACTGCTGTCTAACTAAATCTGATTCGTGGAGAAACGTAAGCTGTTCTGGGTGAGGGTTAAAACTCTGCCTCTCTCCCCGGGGGTGTTGTACAGTCCTGAGAGTGAGTTTCACTGCCTCCCTCCCTTATAGCTCTCCCTGCAGGTGCTGGGCGGAGAATAACATGGGCTTCCTATTCTGGTGCCAGCGAGGATACATTACATACCTGGGTTATGAAGTTATGGTGTAGTGGGGAGAGGAGGACTCCTGCCTGGTGAGGATATAAGAGGTAGGTAGCCCGGGAAAAGGTATCGATGTGGATGCTATAAGTTGTGGGCGCCAGGGTTGTGCGCCAGCGTTCGTTTGGAAACTTTTGCGATATTTTTAATGTAATTATACTCCTTGGCAGAAAGGGTTTAATTATAATTTATCATTGAAACTAATTGAATTGAAAACTGTGAGGTTTGAAGTAATGAAGAATAATAGATGGTTAGATTTTGATGTCTGTAAATGCGGAAACCGACGTGCTTTTGTTTGAACACGTCAGCTGACACAGTGGAACATAAGAACATAAGAATGGAGGAAACTGCAGCGGGCCTATTGGCCCATACTGGGCAGTCCCGTTTACACCCAACCCCTATTGCTCATATGAGCATCCAACCTATGTTTGAAGCAATTCAGCGTATTCGAGTTAATGATGATATTTGGTAACTTGTTCCATTCATCCACTACTCTGTTTCCAAACCAGTGTTTACCTATTTCACGCCTAAATCTAAATTTGTCCAATTTAAAACCATTGTTACGAGTTCGCTCCTGGTTGGATAATTTGAGTACCTTTGTAATGTCCCCTTTGTTTAGCCCTGCCTTCCACTTAAACACCTCTATCAGGTCGCCCCTCGCTCTACGTCTCTCAAGGGAGTGCAAATTAAGATGCTTTAACCTGTCTCTATACTCAAGGTTCCTAATGCCCGGGATTAGTCTTGTCATTCTCCTCTGAATTCTTTCCAAGGATTCTATATCCATTCTGTAATACAGTGACCAGAACTGAACTGCGTAATCCAGGTGAGGTCTCACAAGAGCAAGATACAGTTTTAGGATGACCTCGCTAGTAGGGTGTGTCAATTTTGTCAACATGTTAAAAATCAAATTTGGTAGTCAAAATATTGTGCCTCTTTATGTCTAAACTTGAGATTAGCAAACAAAAATGAATTGAAATAACCCTCACCTACATCAATTATACCTTAAAGTTTCAAATATCAGTATTTCAACAAATTAATGAGACTTGATTAGAATTATTCACTTGATATTAACTAATCTCATGTAAGCATATGGATTATGGAGTATTTTATGGTTCTATAGCTTGTGTACAATATGCATGTCAGAACATGAACATGAACAGGCTCTCCGTGTGGGACAGTTTAATTCTTGTTTTGACTTGTACCAAGCGTGAGGATAAGGCGCCCGGCTCACTCTCCTTCTAGATATCATTGACGGTGGTTTGCTCTCATTGCACTTGCACCAACTCTACCAGACGAATTCTACATTTTAATTATTGTAAGTAGGGCATATTGATTGTCGCAGTTACTTATATCATTGTATAAAACATTATGTTCTAAGAAATTATTATGTTATTTCTGTTACAGCATTTTTGATAAACAAATTGATATTTTTTGAAACAACAATTGAATTATGAAACATTGAAATATTTTTCTATTTGTCAGATAGTGTAAAGATGTCAAAATTGAAGACAAGAAGTCAGTTGTCAACCCACTTGAGCCTGCTAGTTGGTAAAGGGAAGGAGCTTCCTGTATCAGAACTTCCAACAGTGAGAGACATGCTAAGATTAGGGTTACTCCTTCGAGAAAAAAATGCAAAGGACAGAAGGAACTATACAGATAAAGAACTCATAAATGACATGACAGTCCCTCTTCTGCATCAATGGACAAAAGCTAATGCACTATTCAAACCACCTGTGATTAATCAGTGTCGAACTATTGAGCTAAAACTAACGAAATTATGGCACAAAGCAGTTGAAACATCACTTGGTAAAGGAAACTTGGCCAGGAAAAATGAATTTCTGCACACACTTGATACTCTGTTTGACATTTTGACCTGCAAGTGCTCCATACAATTATGTTCTGAATCCAACTGTTCTCATTCAGGTAAGAGAGAAAATAATTTCCACATTGATTGTGGTTGTCCTCGTGAAAAGAAGATCCCTGTTTTAGAGCTTGAATTTATAAAGGCACAGAGGACAAAGGCAGAAGGCCAAGGAAGTATGCAAATGGGTTCAATAGATTATTCAGAAACAAAGAAGCAGATTGCTAATGCCAAGAAGAGAGAACAAATCCGAGAGAGGGAACAAAAGAAGAAAATGAAGAGTGAAGAAGCCATCCAAAGAGAGGAAGAGCTGTGTCAAGATGTTTATCACTTCTTTGATAGTTCTTCTGATGAACAGGAAGCAACATCAGATGATAGTTCCAAAGAGCCATCCGAACCTTTACCAAAGAAAATGAAATACAACACAAGAAATATTTCAAACATTGCTTTAGCTAGTATTCGCCACCATGCTGGACTTCGTGAGGCTGCAGAAATTGCAACTGCCGCTTGGATAGATGCAGGCCTCATCAGCCGAGAGGATGCATCTTTGGTGATAGATCATAATAAAATTAGAAGAGCACAAGAAAAAATAATGAAGGAAATATCTGATCAGCATGAAAAAGATTTAAGCGAGGGAGGGCTCTCCTGTCTTTTGTTTGATGGAAGAATAGATGACACAAAAGTTTTGCTAGAAGTAGAGGGAGTGAACAGAAAGTTTCCAGGTCTCATCAAAGAAGAACACTACTCTGTCTGTTCTGAGCCTGGTGGTCGGTTTTTGTTTCACTTTGCTCCCGAAACTGAAGTAGAAGGGAAGAAACATGCAGAGGTCATTGCTGATCATATTTTATGTTGGGTTCAGGAGAGAGGACTTGGCAGTTCACTGCAGGCTGTTGGTGGAGATTCAACTGCAGTGAACACCGGATGGCAGGGGGGTGGAATGACGCATTTAGAGAAAAAACTAGGAAGAAGACTTGTTTGGATTGTATGTGATTTACATACAGGCGAGCTATCTCATCCAGGAACTTGATGGTCCTACAAAGAACAACAACAAGTGGTCAGGTCCCCTTGGCATCATGCTGGATGAAGCAACACAACTAGAAATAAATACAACCTTTCCAAAGGTCGAAGTTGGCCCTCCCCTTCCGGCGTTGTCTGAAGGAGTCATCAAAGATCTCAGCACAGATCAATCCTATGCTTATCGTATTGCCCAAGCAATAAGATCAGGAGAAGTGCCTCAGTCATTGGCTCTCTTGGAGATTGGACCTGTCAGTCACAGCCGTTGGTTAACTACAGCTCTTCGTTTCTGCAGGATTTGGATTTATAAACACGAATTGAAGGGCAAAGTGCTGAAGAATTTGAGGTTAATTGTTGAATTTATTATTGGAGTTTATCTTCCCCAGTGGTTTAGTGTGAAACTTAATCCTATGTGGGTGGATGGGCCCAATCACCTTTTGTTTCAATTGCAGCTAGTAAGAACACAGAGGAAGGTAGTGAGGGACATCGTGTTACCTGTGGCAAGAAGGTCCGCTTGGTATGCTCGATCAGAAGCAGTTTTGCAAGCAATGCTTTGCAGTCAATGTACCAATCTCCGAACCGAGGTTGTAGAAGTCATTCTAAAGATTAGAGGAACGCTAATAGATGACGACCAGTTGGGAGACTGTTCGTTTCATTCAAGAAAAGTTCCCCCAATAAACGTCAATGCCACCAAATTGTCAGAATTGGTTGACTTGAGTTTGGAAGTCTTAGAGCCACCATTGACAACAAGTCTAACTAGCCAAGAAGTGAGAAACCTTAAAGAGACTCCAATGCAGGTGCCGAAGTGGCCTTCCCACACTCAAAGTGTGGAGAGATGTGTGAAAATGGTCACAGAAGCAGCGGGCCATGTTTACAGCCACGAGAGGCGAGAAGGTTACATCAAAGCACAAATAGCAAGCAGACTACTGATGACAAGAAACCAAAGCAAAGAGAGTATGAAGGCATTGGTTACTTTCAAATAGACTACGTATAATAAAATATAATAATTTGAAACTTGAAACAGTAACATGTGTGCAAACGCTGGTTATGTTATAAATTCACAAATATGTACATTTAAAAATCCATTTGATATAGGTAGGACTTATTATAAAAAAAAATTTATGCCAGAATATTGTTTTGCATGCTTAAAGACTACAATAAATTGCTACCAAATTACTCGATTTTCAATTTAGCCAGTTCACCCCCTAAATTGACACACCCTACTCGCTAGTCTTGTAACTAACACTCCTTTGTATGAACCCAAGTACTTTATTAGCCTTGTTACGAGCAAAAACACATTGTTTACTTGGTTTAAGGTTCCTACTTATCATTACTCCTAAATCTCTCTCGCAGTCGGATTTCTCTATGGCATCGTTGTTCATCTGGTATCTGGTTTCCCTGTTTACATTTCCTATACTGAGTACTTTACATTTGTCGATGTTGAATTTCATCTGCCATTTTTCAGACCATTCGAAAAATTTGTTTAGATCCTCCTGTAGTTTTGCCGAGTCCTCGTCAGATTTAATAACACGTCCTATTTTAGTATCATCAGCAAATTTACTTATGTTGCTGTCTATGCCGATATCTATGTCGTTTATGTATATAATAAACAATAATGGTCCAAGTACTGAGCCTTGGGGAACTCCACTTGTGACGTTGCTCCAATGGGACTTAGTGCCATTAATGCTCACTCGCTGTTTCCTGTCCTGTAACCACGCCCTAATCCATTTAAGGATGTCACCTTTGATGCCATGAGCTTCTACCTTTCTAATTAGTCTTTCGTGGGGTACTCTGTCGAAGGCTTTGCTAAAGTCGAGATATACCACATCATAATTGTGCCCCTCGTCCACTGATTCGAAAACTGATGAAAAGAATGTTAATAGATTAGTTAGGCAAGAACGTCCGCTTGTGAAGCCATGCTGGGAATCATTGATCAATCGGTGCTTCTCCAGGTGATTTCGAATAGAGTTTGAAATGATTGCTTCCAGTAATTTGATGTTAGACTGATTGGGCGGTAGTTAGAGGATAGTGATCTATCCCCCTTCTTGAAGATCGGTATTACATTCGCTATCCTCCAGGATTCTGGTACTACACCTGTTTTTAAGGACATGTTAAACAACTTTGCTAAGGGCATACTAAGCTCTTCCTTACATTCCTTTAATACTCTGGCAAATATCTCATCGGGACCAGGTGACTTATTAGGCTTTAGTTTGTCTATTTGCTTACTAACATCGTTACTAGTCACTACTATCTCACTTAATTTGTTTTCTTCACTATCTCTGAATAGAGTCGGTGCCTCGGGTATCATGTTTAAATTTTCGGTGGTGAAAACTGTTGAAAAATATTTATTCAAATTATTGCTCATTTCTCCGTCGTTATCAGTGAGCTCGCCGGAGTCTGACCGTATTGGTCCAATCTTTTCTCGTGTTTTAGTTTGATACATGTGGTAGAATCCTTTGGGGTTTGTCTTTGCCTCCCTTGCTATCCTTACCTCATTATTCCTCTTTGCTTTCCTTATCTCGGTTTTAACTCTACTCGCCAATACCCTATAATAGTCCCGGAGGTGAATTTCGCCACGATTTATCCTTCTACCTATAGCCTTCCTTTGGCCAATGATGTTCTTTAAATAATTATTTATCCATTTAGGGTCATTGTTGTTTGATCTGAGTTTTTTGTATGGTATGTTCTGCCTTTGTGCATTAAGTAACTCACTATTTAAATTGTCGTGGAACTCGGCAGTCTCAGATCTCGTTATCAGGTCGGTGTCATCTGTCAGGTTCACGGCCAAGCGCGACACCCCCTCTCTCAGCTGCCTCTTTAAACTGTCAAAGTTTGCCCTTCTGAAATCTGGTACTTTAGTGGAATTTTCCTTACGTCTGCCCTGAAAATCTAACTGGAATCGAATTTCTTTGTGATCGCTGTTTGCAAGTTCGTTCCCTACCTCGACATTGCTAATGAGGTTTTCTCTGTTTGACAAAACTAAATCCAATATATTATCACCCCGTGTGGGTTCGGTTATATGTTGACTTAGGAAACAGTCCTGGATCGTCTCGAGAAAATCCTCTGATTCTGAGTTACCCGTAAGGTCGGTCCAATCTATTTGGCCAAGGTTAAAGTCGCCTACTATACAGACTTTGTTGTGTATGGAAGCCCTGCGCATTTCATCCCAGATAAGTCGCTCATTGACGCTATCAAGATTGGGGGGTCTATATATTACTCCTGTCATTAATTTTTCCCGACCGTCGCTTAATTCTATCCAAATTGTTTCTGTATTCCTCTCAGTTTTTATTTCCTTATTTATTTCACACTTCAGATTATCCCTAACATAGATTGCTACTCCGCCTCCTTTCCTGGTCTGCCTATCGGTATGGAACAGTTTGTAACCCGCAATTTGGTATTCGACTGGTAATTCACGTGTGTCTAGGTTGATCCATGTTTCAGTGAATGCAATTATATCGATTTCTTCGGTACATACCAAGGCCCTAATACCATCCATTTTGTTTCTCATACTTCTACTGTTCGCGTAATATACATTTAAGTTAGTCGTGTTCTGAGTCCTCCCCTTACCGCGTTTAGTTTTAAACTCCCTGTCTAATTTAGTTTTGTCATCATTCCTAACACTATTTCCCTGAAATCTTTCGCCTTGTTTACCCGCTCCCACTGCAGTCTCCTCCACCCCCATGCCCCTATGTTCTCTTAGCAGTTTAAAGACTTCGATATCTTTTGAACTGCCCCCTCTAGAGCCCCAGCCAGGGTTGCTACTCCATCCCTAGACAGGTGCACCCCATCCCTAGCATAAAGGTCCTTTCTGCCATAGAAGTTGTCCCAGTTGTCAATGAATGGGACTGATATTGACTTGCAATATCTGTCAAGACGGTCGTTAACACCAACTGCCCTTGACAACCATTCACTGCCAACTCTCCTTCTAGGCAGGACACCGCATATGATAGGGATCCCTCCCTTAGTCCTAATACGATCTATGGCTGCCTTGAACTTATCAAGAAGCTCCTCGCTCCTACACCGGCCAATATCATTGCCTCCTGCACTGAGGCAGATAATGGGTTTGTTCCCATTACCAGACAAGATATTGTCCATCCTGTCAATTATATCCCCCACCCCAGCTCCTGGCAAACACACCCTCATCCTATTTTTGTTTTTACCACAAAAGGCCCTGTCCATGTACCTTACCTGTGAGTCACCAACAATTAAAGTTTTTATACCTTCCTTGTCATCCCTGCCCCTGACTGTACTAACGTCCAATTCGTCTATCAAGGGACTGAACGGGTTGGTACACTTAGCTGTTGTTGTCGTTGTTGTCGTATCCTTCGTGTGCTTCTTTACCACCAGCTTTGTCTTCCCACTACTCACAATTTTCCACTTGCTTGATTTTTCGTCAGCCACTGGCTTTACCCGTCCAGCCTCTCCTTTTAACATCGCCAGCTCTTCCCTTAATTTCAAGTTCTCCAACTTGGCCTTCGCCAATTCTTCAGTGGACCACTCCAGTTTGGTCAACAAACTCTCATACCCAAGTC